>JAOWAR010201060.1:0-15177 GCA_028571005.1 Clathrina lutea | reverse complement strand
CAGATCTCCACACACGGTGGTTAGAATTTCGGCTTTCGAAGAAGTTTGGAGCTTCAATCAGAGATTTACTAGGAAAGTAGGGCTTGGTCAATGTGGATCAACGACTGGAGATTATCGATCGACTGAGAAACAGAGGATTATTTTGACCGAGCTTGACGAGAGAAAAACGGTGGTCGGCAATTCGACATCGATCAGAATGAGGAATTGAAAAACAGAGCGACGGCGTGGTCAAAGTTCGATTTTTGAAGTGGAGCTTTGATCAAGGACCGGAGAGAGAATCTGGCTGAAGGCTTTGGGTATTTCGAACGGGGTGTTTTGCCGAGTGTGAAGGATTTGCCGAGCGTGAGTGTGTTTTGCTTTGAGTTTGCCGAGCGGAGTATTTCGACGGAGATTGGAAATTTTCAAGCGGACAAGGTTTCAGAATAGAAGGGGACATTTTCGACAGAGGATTTCAACGGAAATTTCGGTTACTTTCTAATTATCTGCGAAAATTTACGAACATTTTTGCGAAAAAAGCTGCGTAAGAGCTACGTTCGGGTTACGTTCGAGTTACGTTCGGGTTAGCGTGCACCGTCCCAGCCGATACTACATTATACTACACTACACATCGTACGCTACTAGTTAGGGCGGATACTAGGGCGGATACTACACTACACATACTACATACCGTATACTACACATCCCACGCATCCCACGCGTGACGTCACCTCCCACGCGTGCCATAGTGCGCATGCGCATGACGTCACAGTGACGTGAGAGCCCCCTAGCAACCAGCCCGTTGCTAGGTGCGCTCGTACCGCCCTCAACACCACTACTTACATTTGGCTCCAAGGCTGTTTTAAATGTATTTTCCGGTTTTTTTCTCCATTACACGCTTGTACCAGAGCACGGATTTTTTTTCTCGTCAGCATAGCTTAAAATCAATCCTGGTACTCGGACAACGTGGGCCCGTCTTCATTTTTCCTTTCTCGCGATCGTTCTGTCACTTGGCTCGTCAAGCCCCCTTTTTTCTTCTCCAGTTGGAGCCTTGCAGCGCGCTTTCTCCCTCTCTCTTCCTCTCTCCCCGTCTCCCTCTCTCCCTCTCCCCAAATACTGACGCAGCTGCAGCAGTTTACATTCTGGCGTACCGGGGGCTTTGCCAATGCAGCCTGTGAGGACTGCTTTCCACAAACTGTAGGAGCTCTTGTGTCCGTGGAATGCCGGGACTAAAACGCGTTTTCGTCCGTGCCAACATCTAGGGGGTTAGATGAAGTAATGTTCCCGGGTTGCGCCAGTCTCACCAGGGCCGGTAAGGCTGACTCTCATTCAGCGGTAGTTCGTAGCGAGTGCGATCATCTGTTTACGTCTGCGGCTCGTCAGTGGCGGGCATTCTCAGGGTCGGTGGCGCTCGTTCCAAACAACCTTGCAAGACCGACATAATATATTGCTCGCTCTTGAGCAACGGAGTACTCCTCCACCTTTTCCATTAATTTCGAGGAGTGTCTTCTCTTCCGGGTGTTCTGAGAGCAACACCTCAAAACCTTCAAGGAACTCCTCATATTTGTCATCCAGGAGACGACATGTCTGCCTCGTTCTTTCCATTCCTGATTGTCCATGAAGTCGATCCGTTTAAAAAACCATCCTCTGCTGCCAGAAACTGTTTGGTATTTTTCATTCCTTGTAACCTTTCCAGACCAATCGCACAAAGACGCACTATCTCCTTGCTTTACTTCTTCGTACCCTGTAAAAATTCCCCTCTCCAACCGGACCTATGGCGAAAAACAATTTCTGATCACCCCAAAAATAAAACTGAAAACGTAAATCACCAAAAAAGAACTGAAAAACGTAAATTTAACCCTCTCTGGCCCAGGCTCTCCCGTGTCATGCTCAGGCATGAGCTGGTTGGAATCCGACAAATCTGTTCTTTATCCTTTTTTCCGAGACTTATTTCACCAGCCTATTTGCCACACCCTACGTCTGTATTCCTCGTCCACACCCACAGATGGTCAGCTATAATTACGCCTCCTCAAGCTCTCTTCTTGTGGGTTTCTCCTCTTCCTCTCTTTTTGGGTTTTTACTTTTTCTCTCTTTTGGAAAACAAGGAATTTTTCAGTCTCTTTCGTCTCCGTTTGTCAAGGGAAAACGGGGATTGACATTCCGGTTGTTACAAAGCCCGGGCGGGGGTGGTTGGGGGCAAAAACTTGCCCCCCTTCCCTCTGGGGAAGGAAAATTTGCCTTAAATATCGTGAGCAGATCTACGTGCATCAGACGTATCACGCTGGAAATTATATCTGATTCACCCGAATATGGAAATTTTCCTCCCAAGGAGGGTGGCGCTCTACCGTATTTTTGGCTGGCAAGGGCACACCTAATGCCCGATACGGTCCGAGTGCACAATAGTTTCCACTATCTTTCTCTCCACGCTTGTCGCTTGTCAGATCGTGTTTTTCTTCTCTCCTCAGTATCACTTACATCAAGAAAGAAAGACAAAAGCTAACTTTGTCTCGCGTTGACTTTACAGATCGTCTACGAACTGGAAAATTAAACGGATCTTTAAGCACAGCATAAGCCCGATATGGTCAGAGAAAACAAGTGTTGGTCGCGTGCATTACGAACCTGTCTCGTGCGCAGTACTAGACTTCTCGCTCGACATAATGTCTGTTGGTATGCCAGGGCTGAACGATCTTCGCCGGCTGGAGAAGCCAAAGTGCGCCACACTGAGCCTTCTGTCCGGGAAGGGAAAGAAAACGACGTCCTATTGAACCCCGACGGGTTTTCCGGCTCTCTAGCTGTATCATCTTCATACAAAGATCAGTTTTTATTTACTATAATTTTGGCGTAAACCTCTGCTCGTGTGAACAAAGCGGAGGCTGTAAAGTTCATCCCTGAATTTCGACGCGTTTCTCTTTCTCCTGACGCCTCACCCTCTCAGTTGTTGTAGCCGGATCATCTGCAAGAGGATATCACATTTTTGGTAAGGTTGAACTCCTTTTCACAATTGTTGGAGGAATACTTCCGGGCCCCGAAAACCTCGGCGCGTCTTACAGGACGCTGTAGTGTTGACATTCCGCTGCCAGAAACACGATTTAGGGACAGTTCTATTTCTTGCTTTGACTTGTCAATTACTTCCCCGGTTCCTTTTTTTTCCAACACACAGTTTTTTTGTAATCATAAATACAGGTTGAATTCAACCTGACGAAACATCGTGTATCAAGCCGACGAAGGCAAGGGCAACCTTGCCGAAACGTCGGACTAAAAACTACAAAGTGTGTGCTGAAGAAAAGAAAGAACTGCGAAAAGGATTCAGGGAGATCCCTGGCCAATATTCTCGAGAGTGGGCACATTTAGACTGACTCAGCAATGCATGCCCTAATCATTCCAGAACAAGGAATGAATAACTAACAACTCTCCAAAACCTGTGTTCAAGCGACGAAACATGTCCCGTAGTCAGAGCCGTCGTTACTGTCATTGTCTAGGTAGGAGAATCCAACTGAGGGTGCGTAGATGTGTCCCTGTTTGTCCTTGTTAGAAATGTGTCCGGCACGTGTTACATGGGGAGGCTGTCTGTCTGTCTGTCTGTCTGTCTGTCTGTCTGTCTGTCTGTCTGTCTGCCTGTCCGTCTGTCTGCCTGCCTGCCTGTCCGTCCGTCGGTCGGTCAATCCGTCTGTCTGTGTGTCTCTCTGTCTGTCTGTCTGGCTAGCTAGAACCACATCGGGTAAAGCGTAGTGTACTGTTGCCCGGGCTGGACGTGCTTTACACAGGGAGAGAATGCTCCCTCGAAGCAAAGTGAAAGACAATACGGCAGGCCGGTCACATATAGGTATGGGAGTTGCGGCTTCAAGTGTGCTGGCTGGGAAGGCGAGGCTGTGCGAGGTTGGGGTGAGGGACATAACATGGCGCAGCGAACAGTCAGTACTCGCCTGGCAGCCGCCCAGCTTGAAGCAGAGATTGCAGCTTCGCAACCACGTCGCACAACAGGCCGAACAACCCACAGCCACTCCTACGGGGAGCGTGACGACCCCACCCCCCATACACACCTCCTGGACCTCACTCACCTCCTGATGCAACAGCTGAAGATGATAGAGATGCTCGTCAACCTGGTCGACTCGGACAGTCGGCGACGAGCGGACCCAGTTTTGGCCGGCAAGGATTCAACCGATCGTCCTCCATACACCGGCAAATCCAGGCCATAGAAGCTCGGGAGAGCATTCTTCCTGGACCCAAGGATTCGGACTGATCATCATATGTAGATTGGAAGATTCGGTGGGCAGACTACGTTGCCCATACCCGGGTCACGGATGGCATCCAGAAGATGACGGCGAGCCAAGGGTTGCTTTGCTCCACTTTACACCCTGACTGGATGGTGCTATGGCAGATCAGGAAACTCGACATCCATGTCGACGATGACATCGATCAAATCATGGATAAGGTGGGGCAGTACTTGCGACTTCGCCGCAATCCTCTTCTCGAACAGAAGAAGTTTTATAGTTGCCCCAAGGTGATCACGAGAGCATCGACCAATATGTAGCAGTGTTGTTATCGATCAACAACCGGTGTGTAGTCGACAAGGATGCAGCGGAGCGCTGCCAACACTGTGGACCCACTGCAGCCTAAGGGACCGCATCGAAAAGAGGTCTCTGTGGCTGGCATATATGCGGGCTTTGCAGTCCTAGCATGCAGCGGAAAGTCCTCATTGAGGACTTCGGTGAATACCTGACTCCGCACTGCATCCTCCAAGTGTGCAAGGACCATGCCACACATGGACACGGAACAGGCACACTCCAAGGACTATCCAGCCCAGATCATGGCCGCTTGGTGGTCATTGTACAAAGGCCAAGGCGCTCACAGCCCTCAGGTTGGACCATCAGACCCCTGTCAGTATGATGGCGATAGGCAACATCCCTGACAGCAATACAAATCCCGCCGGGCGAACTGTGGTAAGATCGGCCAGCTTGCTTCTGTATGCCCCAAGAAGGCAATGCCTCTCCGTGTCCATCAAATCATGCCCCTACATGCTCAGAGGGACAGCACCACAGGCAACCAGATTCAGGCCCTTTTTGGTAGTACTCAGCTCACACAGGTCAAAGAAGCTGTCAATAAATTAAGACGCCCAGTACCACCAGCTCCGGACCGCCATTCAAGAAGGCTTCACCCTGGTAAGCGACAGCTTGACAGCCTTCTGCGTCCATTTATCACCATCCGGCATAATTTACGGACAGCCAACGACCTCGTTATGTATACAGCTACCGCGTCGTGATACCAGCCAAACTCCGTCCCGAAGTCCTGCGCAAGCTGCACACCGTACACCAGGTACAGGACCGCACTCTGTGATGTGCTCAGCAACTGGCCAGCCATTCCCAACGACATCCAGAGTGTGGTTTACAACTGTGCAGTTAGCGCAGAACAGCTCCCCTCTCATGCCCTGAACCTCTCCTTCGCGATCATTCGAAAGCACGGCAACAGACCTGTTCCAGCTGGGAGCAGGCACCTCTTAGCATACACTGATCACCTATCAGGCTGGCCCACCATGGAGACATGCAACGGCAGAGCAACATCCACCCAAGTGATCCGTCTCATGAAAGAATGGATGACAGGCAAGGTCATCATGGTCAAGCTCAGAACCAACGGAGGTCCCCCAACTCACCTATCAGAAGTACGAGGAGTTTTGCACCAGCTGTGGCATGAGCCCCGTCCTCAGCAGCCCCAACCACCCAGAGGACAGCGGCGCAGCCGAAGCAGCTGTTAAAGCTGTCAAGTCCCTCTCCAAGACAATCAGGAACGACAGCAACAACGTCAATGAAAATTGTGCCAGCCTCCTCGAAACCCGCAATACGCCTCGTACTTTCACCCCAGCCTGACCCAGCTTCTTCATGAACAGACCTTTCGATCAAAACTCCTGACCCACCCCAACACCCTCCAGCAGCACTGGCAAGACTAGTGGAATGCCCTCGACCAATTTTACTGCCAAAGCGAACACACGTCCCGATCAGCACACTCGTCCCCTGCCGATCATCGAGCCAGGGACCATTGTGCGTGTGCAGCATCCTCGCTCCAAGCGCTAGGACACAGTCGCCAAGGTGATAGAACAAAAGGCCAGCGGCTGCAACTATGGTTTTAAGATGGAGAGCGGCCGTGTCTTCTGGCGGAACTGCTGTTTCCTCTGCATTTTCTGCCCATCACGATCACAACCCTGAACTCTGCACCTTTTTCCTTTCGCCCTATCTCCCTCAGTTATTTGTTTGCTCACACCTACTCATCGTTTTTCTTTCTTAGTCTGAACCCTTGTCTTGGATTTAAGGGGAAGGGGGCGTGTGATCATAGCCAACTGACAGGTGCCAGCCCCCTTAAGTTGCCAGCATGTGCAGGCTGAGATTTCGACTGCCCGTTCTCTTGCTCTCTCTCTCTCTCTCTCTCTCTCTCTCTCTCCATCTCTCTCTCTCTCTCTCTCTCTCTCTCTCTCTTTATATATCTCTCTCTCTCTCGCTCTCTGTCATGAAGCAGATCTAGATCTCTTCATTACGTTGACGTGAAGAGATTGTATGGAGAAGACTTGTGTCTCTCTTAGGGTGGGGTGAGGGACATAACGATGACCCAAACATACTTACAAGCAAGAAAGAGAAAACTAGGTAAGCTAGTTGATTTACATCGACTCTCTGTCCATCTGTGTTTGTCTGCCTCTCTGTCTCTGTATGTCTCCGTATGTCTCTCTCTCTCTCTCTCTTTCTCTCTCTCTCTCTCTCTCTCTCTCTCTCTCTCTCTCCTTCCCCATTGCTGGGCTTCCCTCAAGCTAAAATGTATTGACCTATTTCAACTTGGTGCACTGTTTTTCTTTTCAGTGATGAAGAGGAAAGTTAAGCATGAGTCAGAGCGGAAAAAGAAAGAACCGCTCATCCTGACTTGGAAATGAGCCATAGTCCGCCCAAAGTGTGGCTAGTGCTTTACTGACTGCTCTCTACATTCTATTCCTATAATTATTGAAGGTAGTCCTACCCCTTCTTGGACTGATTTCACAAATTTTGCTTATTTTGCTGAAAAGTCCCTGAAAAGGCATGTCGTTTTTGTACTGGAATTTCCTTACCAGAATTGCCCCGGCAAGTTGGAGAAATTGTTTTTGACGCCCGAGGACTTCAAGCGACAGGCTGAAAAGGCAGCTTCAAACTCCATTTTCTCGAAGCCTGGTTCCCTCAACTTTGTTCATCATAACTCAGCCACTACTAACCAGATCGACTTAACGTTTTCTACATGAGACCAAGAATCAATCAATAGACCTAAAATCGGTGCCAGGAAAAGTTGATGTTCTTCCTCTATGTCAAATTCCTTCCAACGGAACAAACCTGTAGATGCCCAAATATGGTTTGTTCCTTTCCGCCATTATAATTTATTACCAAAATAGTTAACACAAAATCTAAGGACACAGGTTTTAGAGCACCCAGAAGAGAGCCAATCCAACAAACCACTGGTTATATCATGTAAAATAAATAGACAAGGGCAAGCTATATTTTTGAGGCCCGCCATTTTTTTCTACACAACTCAGCCAAACAAACAGATATCGGGATTTAGTTTTCGGCATTAACCTTCAGGATAGGCAGTCGTTACATTGCACAACTCAAAAAAATGTGTAACAGACGTAGTTACAGAGATAGCTAACGGGTGGAACTATCCTTTGTTCAATTCAGGGTGGGGGTGATCTCGAATACTGCCTGAATGGTCGTGAACTGTCCCGAGAGAAACCAAAACTCCGCCCTTGCCAAGTGGTGCATGTTGTGAGTCTCAGGCAAGGCAGGCCCACAGAACGACCGTGGAATGAACTGGTCCCGATAGCTCAGTAGGTTGAGCACCAGCCGCCTTTGTTGGTGACCCTGATTTGATTTCTTGTCCAGAAAAGCTGTCATTTTTTCACACTCGCTAATTCCCCGCTTCCCTCTCCATCATTGAATTTTCTATTGGTCTTTCTCTCACATCTATTCCTATCTTTCTTCTTTTCGTTTTCACGCCAGGCAACCTTACTTTGCTGTTGGCTCATGCTCTGCTTTTCCCTGGTGAAAATGTAAGTGTGAAGGTTCTACTGCAGTCAGATGTTGACCTTTGTGACTTTGTCCTTTTTTGTTACAAAGTGGGGTTTCAAATTTGAAGTAGAAACTTGTGAACTAGTAGAGAAATGAGTGGTTAAAGTTACCTTTACCTTTTTTCAAAAAAGCGACAATGTGCGCAAATATCTGGACGGGCATGTAACAAACATGACCACAGTTTTGGTCGCTATTGTGCACCTCGCGTCTGTTGAATCGATGTGGCATGATGACGTGCGCATGGTTGGTGGTCATCGATCAGCTGTGGTGCTGTTTAGTGTGATAGTTTCTTTCTTTGTGAAATCAAGGAAGAAGGTGATAGGGTATGGTTTGTTCTGACTTGTTCCATGGATGATACAAGAAAAGAATATTGAATAAATCCTAAGGCTTCTGCAGCAAAGGACAAAAATACATGTATAGTCCAAGGACCATCCACATGGACATGACGAGGAATCCCATGTAGGAAGTTCACCTCCTGGATGCTGAAAAAGCATCTTGGCCAGGCTCTCGTCTGTGATCGCATTTTCGCTAGCAGAGTGTTTGTTCTTTCTTTCCTCATGCTCCTCTTTTCCTGTTTTTGAGAGAATTGCGTAGGCTGCAGTAGTATCAGAGGCCAGAACAGCTTGGGTGTCCCATCGCTACCAGAAAAACCGAGAGACGTTATAGTGCATCACAAAACCAAGGTTCGACCGTGTCGCATGGAACGACCGAAACTCACCATAAAACTGATTTTTTAAGCCAGTGGATTAGTGTGAGCACTTGACACCAGTAGTTCTGTTCAGCTAGTGGATTCCCGAGAACGTTTGATCGCTTCATTTTGGTTTCATTTCACCCCTACTCTCGAGTTACGTTAATTGAAAGAGCCACCAGAGAAGAGAATTTGTGTGTACTATTAGAAATTCCATAATACTGAGAAACAGCTGGCGAAACATCATCAAGAGGCAAGGTTGAATATGTGTCTGGGAGGCTGAATAATGGCAGGAACATCTGAGCATCCTGCAAGCAAGGTCCCTGCAGGTGTGGATGCCCACTTACACATTGTTGCACTTGATCGATGAGGTGTCTTTTGTTTCTGCAGAGGACAGAGTTTGCCGAAGTATTGGGAGTATTGGCTTATCTTTCTCCGTAAACCAATTTTGGTTATGACAGAGTATGGCATGGTATTTGGTATTGCTTTTGGCCTAGGATTATACTTCCCTTTGCCCTCGTATATTTCACAGAGTTTCATTACTTTTATAGGTGCCTGGATCCACGAAGACATTGTCTACACCTGCTTGGTAAGAGTTTGACTTCCAAACAATGTTTCGATGCATTTGGCAGAGGGTTGGTTAAATATAGAAACAGTTCACGCCCAACCTCAGCGTCTGTGCCAAAGATCATATTGAATCGAAAGGAACCTTACACCTAGTTTGATTGCTTTTACGCTGTTCATTTCGCACGTGTCACATATTAGCTGCACTAAGAAATTTAGTCAAGCCTGGGGAGTGGTCATTGCCCATTTTGGTCACAAATGTTCGCAGTGGGTCCCGAATCAGATGTTCACACCTCCACCAAGGTACATGGGCATAACAACAGGAATGTTGGAAACAAGGATAAACAGAACATCCCTGCATGGCTACTCGACTCCTCCCGTGGAAGAAAGCCACCAAACTTTATTGGCGAGCACTTACAAATAAAACACCATACGCCCGGAAGAGTAGGAAATCAAAGTCGCACACAAACACTTCTACTTCAGCTTAGCCGCTACGTTGAAACAGTTATTGTTTGCCGTTTAGTTTGGCTTGAAGAAGGACGGAGTAACCTCACTGAAACATCACCCAACAATCAAGGCTTGGCTGTGAATCAGGGAGATTTATCCACAATATAAACTACTAGATGATCGACCAGGACTTCGCCTGGGGTTGGAAAAGCTCCCCAATCACTGATGGTACTATACAATGGAACTTGTCTTCGACTCGAATGGCGTGAATCCAAGCGCATTTCGTATGCTACATGTGGGCGAGTTGCTGCAGGCCTTGGAATGCACCCATTGAAGCCTATTGCCATTGTTATAAACGCCCACTGGGCCTTTGGCCATCAATCGACGGCCCCGAAAAAGTCGATCAAAGGCCAAAATTGTGGGTAGTAAAGCTATGCATGGTCACAGAAACCTGCCAAGGCAACGATCAGTAGGTCGAGGATGCCCACAGGCAAGTCTGGTCGCTGCCCCGGCTTGCCTTGTCTCAACGTTTATCCTGGACGTACAGATGCAGACGCAGACAGACAGACATACACACTCTCTGCTTTATAGATTATACTACAAGCGGGGTGCATCAAGGTTTGTGTTAAATGCTTGTATTTTTCACAGCCTTTCCTCAGTCTCTGTACTGCACTGATGAGCCCACAAAGGGCGAAACAGGCTGTCTGCAGTTTGAGTAGATATACTACATAAGAAAGAGACAATTTTATTGGGACTCGTAGGGCGAAAAAGGAGAGAAAGAGGATTGGTTCAAAGACGCTTCGGCATTCAACGCCGTCCTCGGTTCAAAAAGCGCAGATGGTGGCAACTGCTTGGCTACTTTTGCCAAGAGAGACGCCACCATCTGAGCTTTTTGAACTGATGACGGCGTTGAACACTGAAACGTCTTCGAGCCAATCCTCTTTCCATCTTTTGCTTGCCTTAAGGGTCCCAATCAAATTGTCGCTTTCTTGTATGTGTAGTAAATCATGTGGATGTACTCTACAAAGTCTTTTCTTTTCTTTTTGGACATAGATAGTTTTGCACTGTGGTTTGCACATTGCTTAGCATACCTCCCACCTTAATTTTGCAGCCTAATTACCTTGCACTTTGTCATAGCATGGCCGATCAGCACCCTCATCTCCACTCAGATCAGTAAAGCCTCTCCAGGCTTGTACACAGTATAGTCCGCCTTTCTCCCTAGTACCTCTGTCTGAAGGACGCCGAGAAGGCATGGAACTTTGCCGAGCAGAAAGGATTAACTATTTTCCCTTCCTTGTACTATCGTTTTATCTGTAGCTAACTACAACGTGCTTTCTTTCCCCCTAGTTGTCATTCCCATGCTCTGTCCCAACGTCAATGCCATTGACTCAGGTATGGTCTATCATCTTTCAGATGCTTTGCTGGCTGATCAACAATTGGCTGTGGAGAGAATTTTACACACTCCACCACTTCTTTTAAGTTAAGGTTTCCTTGGCATGCTGGTTACTATCGCCAACAATCCTGGTCAAGTCGTCTGAGAACAAGGGCATAACCGGTGCCTCTACGGCCCAGCGAGCTGAACTGTACACAGCTGAATGGATCCAATTTAGAGGGTGATGTACACAAATGGTTCACGTTTTGATTGGTCAGTCCAGCTAAATTCTAACCTGGAAAGTAGTGAGAGAAAAACCACACCGAGGATGGCTTTTCAGGTGGCTGCTCTGTCTTCTTTACTATTGCATGGGAGAGAAAGACAGCTGTGATCAGAATGTCACACGAACGTTTTGCTCAGCATTGCTTCAACCAAATGGAATAAATGCTACGTTGTTTCCAGCATCCACAAACACAAATAAAGACAGTAGAAAAGGAAAGATAAGAAGTTGGGACTTCTTCCAGGTAGCGCTTGGAAACTGTGACTAAACATTGACAGGAGGTAGTGGAACAAAGTTCACAAGTGTCCCACTTAGCTTGACTTGTTTGATGATGATTACGCAGCCACTACGACCATAGACGATTATATGGGCATGCCCTCAGCTCATATTGTTTTCTGTACAAAAGAAACAGGCTTTAAGCTATTTCGAACTGAACATGGTGGGTTAGCTCGCAAAGAAGGCTTTCGAATCCAAAGAGCACAGAAACCAGAAGGCCCATCTTCACAGCTGCTGGTGTGTGAAGGGTTACATACAGGGCAAAGAAGGGAACTGTACTTTTGTTGATCTCTGCCTCCCTGTTCTGGATTGTTCATAGAGCATTTCCTGCTTTTTTGTACATTTTGTACACTTCCTTCTTGGGAAAAAGCGCGTGGCTCCCTTTAAAATTGACGATAGTGGCATATTGTGCTTGACAATATGCCACCTAGAGAGCTTAACAGGTAGATTGTAACGAGCCGAAGGAATATTTCTACTTTGTTCAGGTGGGGAACATTGCTCCTGGTCGATGCATATGTGGTTTTACCTTGAAACTTTCACTGATTTTAGAAGACATACTCCATTACGTTTTGGTTGAACTTGAAGGTGAAATCCTGACTTGTGAGGTGTCGCATTGCACCATGTATACAAACACTTGCTAAACTCAACTCTAGAGCAGTGATCTGAAAGAGGATGGAGGGGGAGCAGATTGGGAAGGAAACGATCAAGGTTTATGTGTCTACTTTCTTTTCAGGATTCCCAACAGAGAAATTCTACCATGGATTCATTCTTGACCATATTAGCATTGTGGTGCGAGTGTTTGAAAGAAGTGCAATTTTTTTCTAAAGGAACCATGGGTCATGCATGGTATTTTTTTGCCAGTTGCCTACGCTGTTATACATACAGTGCGAAGGTGTGGTGCCTGTGAATAATGTTGATCACTGTGCTTGCATGCATGTGTAGCGCTCTTCCATGAGTTGCTCAGAATTAGGGGTCTTTCGTCTGTGGAAATGTTCACCCCAACAGTTGGAGGGACACCATGTAACATGTCCACACATTCTGGCATTCTTCACACCCGCACTTCTACAGCTGCCTCATACACTGCTTCCGTAAAATCAAACTAGGGTTCATTTGTGATGATGGACTCGCACCTCAGAGAAGTGACAGTGCATAACTTAGGCTGGGTGTATATTTTCCCACTGCCACCAGACATTCAGGCACACTGGGTAGTTGTACTTGCTCTGGATCTTGAGCATGCCAGTGACTACTCACTTCAGCTGGTGTGCATGTTGACCTGTTCAATACTCTGAGAAGTAGCAAATTGAAAAAGAAAATAAAGACAGGCTATCAGAAATTTAAAGGTGCACTGATTGATCTTACTTGCTTGAAGTCAGTGTTTTCTCAGTCTTTTTGTGTGTTGTTGTTGATCAAGTGTAAGCTTTGTGCGCACAGCTCCTCCGCTGAATTAAGGACAGATGTTTTATTTTTTTTATGAATTTGAAGTTGTTTTTTCTGATCATGCCAATATCAAGGAAAGGAAAGCCAAAGCCACATCGGACATATATGTATATCAGATGCACGTGGCCGAAATGAACTCTGGCTCACTTCATTATAATATGTATTGATTTAAAATAAAATGTGATAGAATTCTCACCTCCCTTCGAAGCTCAGTAACCGCCTCCTTTCTGTTCTTCGTGATGTACACAAGTGCCCGTCTCTTCGTCGGCATCGAGTATCCTCCGCTGGAAGATGCAAAATCAGCCGTCCTTTTTTGAGGACGGTCCGATGGCGTATTCGGATAGCGCCAGTTACTCTCGTCTGCTAGGTGAGTTGGTACCGCAGGTTCGAGTCCAACCCAACCTGTATCTCTGTTTGACGGACGGCG
This sequence comes from Clathrina lutea, assembly GCA_028571005.1. Lineage (NCBI taxonomy): Eukaryota > Metazoa > Porifera > Calcarea > Clathrinida > Clathrinidae > Clathrina > Clathrina lutea. The sequence continues at coordinate 1,641 of JAOWAR010201060.1, read as the reverse complement.
TTCCCGTGAGCCGCCTTTACATTCTTTCTCTTCTCTTCCTTCGACTTCTCCGACTTTCTACTGTGCCTCTCGGCTTTCAAACTAATCACTCATGACGTAACACGAGGGGAATTCCAGTGTGCGTTTTCACCCATTTTCGATGGGTTCCCGACGTCGCACTCAAAATGACCTTCACCATCGTATTCCGGGCGGAAAATTGCGTCGAAAGAGCCGACCTTATCTTTTGGGTGGAGATGCCCTTTAACCATTCTTCAGTCCTCGTCAGGAAAGCAAGGACAGTAAGGAATAACAAAATTTGATCACTGTCTGGAAGAGACATCCCCTCTGTCACATGCTCACCCTGCTATGCTGTCAGCGCGTAGAAGTCCGTGATTTTCTTCGGTATCGTGTCATAGTGACGATGTCTAATCATCAAATTATCACGTAGAAGCTCACCTCTTTCCAAATTATTAGATCGGAACGTCCCAGCGGAGGCGTCATTGGTTAGTCTAGTTCTAAGAAGCTCTCTGCCACTCTTCCTGAGGTAACAAAGGTCTGGTACTTAGCCTACCGGCGTAGCTGGGTTGTAGTTGCTAAACAGTGGTTCTAGCAGAAGTTGAAAGTTTTACCGCAAACGGAGAGCACGGTTGCTGTGCCCAGTGACAGCCCAGTCATTTGGACTCACACCTGCCTCTGTGCAGCAGTTACGCACACTTTCTTGTCTAAACGACGACGAGATCATTCCTAACCCCGGTGCAGAGCTTTCTCTTCGCCTGGCTGCTGCTGAAACGTACACTTCCCCAAAAACAACTTGGCAGAAAAGGGGAAGAAGAAAATTGAGTTGTGGCGATGTCATGCACAGGACTTGCCCCATTGGTCAATTATGGGAAGAGAGGTGTTTCTTGTCAAGCCATCATCCGCAGATCAGAAAGATTTGTCCATGCTTAGGACAGCTTTCAATGTACCAGCTAGATGCTGCGCTTCAAGACTACCTGGAGAGTTCAGTGATACTGCGTTACAAAAGCCGAAATCATTGGTTTTGAAATCGGAGCACACTTAAAGTGATCATAAAACTAAGCAGCCACAATGTTATCAGCGGCCAGAGACCTTGGGTGAACTCTTATCATAAGCTTACACTGTTCTTCAAGGCAACACTCAGTCACAATCTATTGCCATCAATGCTTGTGCAAAGTTACTCAAATGTTGTGATGTCAGGAGTCTCACTATAACGGATTGATCTGAGACTCTCGGCCTATCGGACCTATTCATCATTTGCTTGTGCTCTGACCCTGTTTGTTGGGCTTACTGGAAGAAGGCTTAAAGAAGGCCCATTGTGTTTAGCGATGCCAAAGAAAGGTTTAAACGCTGGCACGGGGCGCTGCGGAAAAAGTACTTGTAGCACACTGTGCTGGGTTGGGGGCGCACACTAGAATCCATAACTGGCTGTTAAGCACAGGTAAGGGAACCAGGATGAAACGAATTGTGATGCTTTTGCTAGTCATGCTTAAGTAAGAGCAACTGAGCACACTCAAAGAGTCGACATCGCTGAGAAAACAAAATTAACAAAACCCAGAATAGAAAAGCAAGAGAGAGAGAGACGAGAGAGAGAGAGAGGGGGGAATGGCGGTGGGAGAGAGAGAGAGAGAGAGAGAGAGAGAGGAG
>JAOWAR010200949.1:0-15178 GCA_028571005.1 Clathrina lutea | reverse complement strand
ATGGCTTCTCAGTTGGGAGTAAAGAACTGGGAGGATGTCCAAAAAGGTGGCCAAAAACAAACACTGGTTTTTAGTCCAAAGTCTGGTAAGGGAAACCACTGACCAATGCTGATGCAGACAGGATTTTTCACTGCCTAAATTTTGGCCAGAGGATTCCTAATTCATTCTTCCACCAGGAAATGCAAAAAAGTGAAAAATGGCAATTTTTTACTTCTAAGGGGGTCCTGCCTAAATGGAATCCCAAACCAGTCTATGTTCATTCTGGAAAGTCTTTAATGCTTAGATTTACTGTTCAGATGTGGACGAATGTTCTAGCGAAAGTCACAGCTGTCACTCAAATGCTACATGTATCAACACCCCTGGGTCGTTCGCGTGCACTTGCAAGACTGGCTTCAGTGGAAATGGCGTTACCTGCACAGGTGGGTTCGGGAATTTAAAATTGTTTCTACCAGAAGATAAGATTTAACAATACCAAGGCCAAGGGGGGCTGTGCGAGTTGTCTTTTGCATTTCGATTTGAACACATATGAAGAGAAGATCCAACTACCACTAGTAAGAAAAATAGAACCAATGAACCCCTGAGTCAAAAATGCAGAGAAAGCGAGTTTGTGTGTGTGTGTGAGAGAGAAAGAGAGAGAGAGAGAGAGAGAGAGAGAGAGAGAGTCGCATGACCTTTTGGTCCTAACCAGAAGAAGGTGGGTATGGGATAATGGGAAAGAAGGGGGTTTATTGAAATAAATATTCCAAAGAATATTCGCAGGATAGTACCTGGTTGCACTGTGGATATTATGATTCTGTTGAAGGAAGTTCAGAAGCTTTTCACAGAGAGATAGCTGGTAGGACACAACTGTTGACATCACACTCTACTACTGAAAATGCTATATGCTAAAGTGTGATAGAACTGAATCACACCTCACTATAGAAAGTTGAGATAGGCATCATCCTTCAACTGAGCTATGCTGTAAGCGCGAGTGCGATTGGGTTAGACAACCGATTATCCACGCTGGTGTCACTGTCTGAGAGAAAGAAATGTTACATCGAAAAAGATTATAGAAAATCATGATGAACATTAAAATGGAAAGTTGAAAACCCACTACCTCAGTCGTGATTTTTAATCATGCGTCTTGCATGTGTCAGATGTATCCTGAAACTTCCTTGGAAGAGAGAACAGAAGGAATTTCAATTGCATGTCTGGCACGAGAAGCACACTTTGAGTAGAGGTATTATGGTTGAGTTTGTTCACACTTGCGTGGGGCGCTATTTTCAATGGCAGGATGCAATTCAGTCCTGAACTTAGTCTCGCTTGTTTCTTTACCTGCGTCACACTTTGGCAGGCTAAGTTTTAAGGTGAGTTTGCAGCCTTATACTGCGAGTTTTGAGGAATCAGGCAGGTGTGGGTGGAATACGCACCAGGCACAGCTCAGGACATTGGCCAAAGCACCAGGATGCAGCCAAAACTTATGATTGAAATAGGCACCCTTATATTCCGAACCGGTCCTAGCCCAACCTTTTTGGCTGAAAAATGATGAAAGCTTCACAATGTAGCTAATATCAAGACAAGGGAAAGATGGATCATGGTGTAGAAGATTTTTGCCATGAAATTTTTCTTCTTCCTTACTGAATAAAATCTTGTGAAAACGTGTGTGTAAAACCTGAAAATAGCATGTAGGATTCAGCTTGTTGAAAATATCTAATTTCGACTTGTGGCAGCTTATCATGCTGTGACAATTTATTGGCGCTAACAAATAAAACGGCAAAGGATAACACTGATATACTCTTTCCCACAGGTAATGTTTTGGGGTTATCTTCAACCTCGCCAGGACAGTCGTGCAAGCAGATATTCCAGCTTGGTCATATAGGCTCTGGTGAGCAGCAGCAGTGATAAAAACAAACTCTCGCTCTCAAGGCCAGCACATCTTCATTGCTGGTGGATGTCTTTCTCGCCTCGTCCAAATTGTTTGTCTAATTTAGAACAAAAGTATTGAAACGGTGACCTGGATACCAACCACAGCGAGGTAAAACAGAGCACATTGCTTGACCAAGGAGGCGTGAAAATCAAACTCTTTTTTTGAAACAAGTCATTGCTTGGTTCAATTTTCACAATGGTGTCCTTCCATACGTAATATCATTACTAAAGGTCGATCGTTTTTCTTCTGAAAAGGTGAATACTGGGTAAAGGCCAACCGCAATTCAACGGCAATAAAGGTAGGAAAGGTGTTGAACTTGCCTAAAAAGCAACGAATACTGCAGCAAATACTGCAGCAAATACTGCAGGAAATAGTTGGGATTTAAGATAGATTGCTCTTCCGGGACGGCCTCTAGTTAGTCAGACATAACTGTCGACACCATTTAGTCAAACTGTATCGCAAAATGCAAAGTCTATTCAACTATTCAAACCCTAAATTGTTTAGTTATTTAAATCCTAGTCCAACATATATTCAAACGTTTTATAACAGCCGACATACGGAATGACCAACAATAGCCTGCTTTCATTCTGGCTTGCAGAAGAAAGAGCAACAATGACCGTGCAAACAGTGGCACAGCGATCCTTAGGATGCTGGTTCATGTTCTAAGATCACATTTTGGCTACAGGTGTTGAAAATGTCAATGGAAGGCTATCCTGGTGCATGACCAAAAAGGCAATGGTGCGCTGCGTAATTAAACCACGAGCACTGAAGGATGGTATGCGTTGCCGGCTATCGAGAACTTCACAGTAGGCATGATCTCAACCGGTTGGCATTTCTGTTCCTGCCCCTGGCTCGATAACGTGGGAAGCGTATGTCTACACCTTACTTGATGCAGTCTAGTCAATGTTGTTTGTGTCAAATGGTACTTCTGCTGGCATTTTCCAGCCGGACAAATCGGAAGCTTAACACGCCCACGTACGCGGATGTCAGGGGAAACAGATAAGGTCCGAGTGAAGCGGACACGGGCAGGTACCTGAACACTGATGCACATGATCACGACAAACACTCCCCAGATAATAAAGTATTTAAATGAACAGATGAGAAGCAGAGAAAATCCAAGCACAGCTGAGACTATCTGCAAGAAAGGGAAGCGTGTGCTCGATATCCCATGAAAAATATATCACAGGTGTGTCGGGATGATTTCACGGATATTTGCCAGGCGAGATGTAGTTCAAGATCATGAACCGCCGCTTGATGTGGCAAACCACGCCTCCACTGCTCTCAGCATCTTCGTCCAAACACAAACCACTAGACCCTTTTCTTTACCCCACGCGCCCCCAACAATGCATCACCAAAATCCCGAGGTAGAGGGCTCAAGACCAGGAAACTACACACTCCCAGAACCAGAAGATTTCGTTTATTGGAAAAGGTACCAAAGAGCAGGTGGAAAGCAAACAGGGAGTCAGTTTTTGCACCTCAAATGCAGCATGAACAAAACAGCTTTGGACATGATGACTTCATGACTATGCAAGAGATGCCTCTCAAAAATCGCTGTGTGAAATAATTGACCGTGATGATGTAGATGGTACTAAAGAGAATTTCTGCTAAGTGACAAATGAATGAAGGGATAGCCAACAAGTGACCATTGAACAGTGAAGGGGTGGAAATAACGACACATTTAGTAACACACATGGTGGATATGGATTGCATTAAGGGAACAGGTGCAGTGACTTCATTGCTAACATAAGGTTGGCTTGAGTTTTTCCATATAGATTGGCTCCAGTAAGTCTAGCACAGCATGACAGTGTGCCTTGCTGATGATCTAGAAAGCACTGCGGTCATTAGAGTCCATACAATTTGTGCTGTGCAGATGTTGGCCAATAGCAGAATCAGGGGCTTGGTGCCGAGTTCAGTGCACAATGAGGCGGGAACATGTTGTCCAACCCATGTTTCTAGTCACAGGCTCTTTTATACCAACATGCTGGTTGCCACACCATCCACACTCCCGCACCAAAAGAAGCATAGCATTTAAAGCTTTCTAGTGCTCACGTTTATGGCAAATTTTCATACCGAATGTCCGTTATGAATAACGAACGAATGTTTAGAATATACCACGACAGTCTCTAGACTCAGAACTCGCAAGCATTCGCTACTGTTCTCGTGCTATTGTGCTATTTAGTCTCCCTCACACATATGCTCCAGAACCATTAGATCATGGTGAGAGAGAGAGGGACGAAGAGAAAAGAGAGAAAGAGGAAGAGAGTTCCTTGAGCTCATGAAGCTTCACCTGAGGCCAGATGAGGAAGATCTGGCTCAGCAGCTGACATTTCCTCAGATATTTCTGTCTCCTCTGCGATAAACATGCTAAATCTACGTTCTTGTTCAAAAATAGAAGCTAGTCTACATTATCTGACAGGAGGGATGTCTGTCCTTTCCTAGTTACTTCGTAGTGCGATGTAGCATTTAGCCCTGGTCATTCCTTTTCAAATTTGTCATTGCTTGCAGGTTTACTGTGACATGTCTGCTGGTGGAGGCTGGATGAGAGTTGCTGACATTGACCCGGAACGCTTCAGCTCATGTCCTGGTGACTTGCAATACATAAGCTCTCCAAGGCACCTCTGTATCATGTCTTCAGGTGCAACCTGCAAGTCTGCTTTCTTCCAGACGTACAATGTGCCCTATTCCGAAGTCAGAGGTTATGCCTACGGCTATCAGGTGGGTGTATAGAGAGATACTAGAAACTAGATGGTTTCTAAATGATACAAGATTATAATGCTGTCACTAAATCAGGAAGAAAATGGATAAACGCACTACTTCGCCCTGCCATTTTCAGTCCACAGAATGCTGGGTAGATTAAATCCCTAACTTTTGAACTGCACCACTGCCCATTAGATGACATGATTGTATAGTGGACAGTAGGGCAGCTCTAAATTGCTATGCGATTTGGTACTGCAGGCTTGAATTCCAGTCTCAGAACGGAGTTGATCATTTATCAAATTTTATTCAATCAATTAAATCACTCCGGGCGGTCCCATCTCTTCTTCCAATGTCTAATTTAGACTACACGTTATGGTTTGCTGTCACATGAAGCAAGATAAATGTAACCATCGCTCCCCGTGATCGAGAGACAATTTTATCGTTGGACCACACAGTTAACAGAGAATTGCCTGCGTCGCCAGTAGCATAGGGATAACAGCATGTCTCACCAGTATCAACTTCCAACTTCTTGTTAGTCATTTGTATAATTTGCCATGAAATGACATGATGAAAACCACGACCATGTCAATCACTAGTGGTAATTCTTTATCACAGATCTTCAGTCCTGCTCTCTCTCTCTCTCCCAAACAATTATTTTTCAATGCGGAAGTGCCACAAACCAAAAAAGGCTTTGGGTGGCAAGGAGGGAGTAGCAAAATGAAACTTGTGACAAAGTCCTCCCAAGAGTGGGAAGCACTGCCAAAGCAAACCCTTTCTCACAATGCGTGCACTCTAGTATAATCATAGCTTGGCAATATTTGTAAAAGCCTAGGCAGTCACAAAGGAAATAGCCTATTTTGTTCAGGCAAAGAAAAAACACGCCGTTAATGCTCAATTTAACCAAAGCTAACTTTTCGTACTGGCTAGTCAGTGGCCGGTAGAAGAGATTATCAACAACAGAAATAAATAGAGAATAAATGCAGTTGCCATGTGAACACAGGGTTGCAGTGTGTGATTAATAGACAAAAAGGTGTGCACAATGCAAACAGGAAATGGACAAATGCTAAGAGGATGTATTAGAAATCAAGTGTGTCATATCAATATGGAGCCTATATCTGAAGAAAATTGAAGATATCACAGCGATCCTTGACGGGCATACCTTGCATACTAATGAGGTCGTCATGTCTAGAGCTATGTTGACGTTGCTTCATTGGAAGTGGAAAAACTCACTCCCTGTTCGCTTTTTCCTGCTTTTTGATACCTTTTCGAATGAATGAAATCTTCGGGTTGTGGAAGTATATAGTCTTCCATGTCTTAAGATTGTGGTGGTAAACCAAAAGGGGCCCGCGGGATAAAAAAGGGGCTAGCGGTGTATGTATGGACGAAGATGCTGAGAGAAGTGGAGCAGCGGCTTTGTCACATTGAGCGGCGGTTCATAGTCTGGAGCTACATCATGCCTGGCTGAATACCAATGAAACTATCCCGACGCACCTGCGATATATTTTTCGTAGAAAGTACAGCACATGTTTCCCTTTCTCGCAGCTGCTTTCAGCTGTGATTGGACCTTTTCTGCTTCTTATTTACTTCCGAAAGTAATTTATTCTCTGGGGAGTGTTTGCCGTGATTGTGTTAAGCTTGTCCGGATACCTGCCCACGGCCGCTTCGCTCGGAGCTGGGCTGTTGTCCCTGACATCTGCATACGTGGGCATGTTTAGCTTCCGGTTCCTCCGGTTGGAAATGCCTCGCAGACGTGACATTTGACACAAATAACATGGACCGGACTGAAATCGAGCAAGGCGTAGACGGATACGCTTTTTCCCCGGGTTACCAAGCCAAGGGCAGGTAAAGAATTGCAACCGGTGGAGATCATGCCTTCTGTGAACTCTTGAAAGCTGGCAACGAACACCCGTCTTTCAGTGCTCGTAGTTTAATTACGCGGCAGACCTTTGCTATTTAGGTGATGCACCAGGATCGCCTTCTATAGACATATTTGGACACCTGTAGCCTAAAAGCGCTCTAGGAACAGGAAACAGCAGCCTAAGAATCGCTGTGTATATCGATATCAGGTAATATCAATGAGTATGATCGTAATCTGTTGTGTGTAATCCCTCTGTTTGAAATGGTCGGTTTCGTCTAGAAATCGGGAAATGAAAGTGACTGAAGTGAAATTGAAGGTGTTTGGTCCAGCAAAGGCAGTTGTGAATGAGTACAGGTGACTGAGAGCCAGTGAAGTGCACTCTAGATGTACAAAGGGTGCATCGCTCAATGGAAAGAAAGAAAGTCTTTGCCCAATCCGCAAGGACGTTGAAGGTGGTGAAGGTTGCAGATGGAAGGCAGTAGTTGTGCGAAGCCAGGTGTGGGCATGCGAACACAGCAGGTGGCGAAATACTGCAGCAGGGTGCGAACAAAGACAGCAGCCGGGTTGTTGCAGATGTACAAATTGTGTGTTGCTCAGTTGAACACTGCTCGACTATGGATAGTCGTCACTTGTAAACGAAGGCTGCAGGGGAAAGTAGCAAGCACATAAAGGCAGAAGAGTACGAGTGAAGGCAGCAGTGAGCAATAGGCGGTAGCAGAGCAAGAGTGAAGGCACAAACTCGAAGCTTGAACGTTCCAAAACGAACAAGAATGGCTCAATCAATCACTTTGATTGCAAAGGTATTGGCTGATACTGATCGATACCCCATGAATCGTTGGCTAGGTTTGTAGATGTCTAGAGGTATCACACGGAGACTAAGTTGAGAAACAGTGAAACATTGCTATATGTGTGAGGAAGTGCCAAATGGCAAAATTTGCAGTACATAAAGTCAAAAAGTCAAAATGGGCTTGTCACCTACCCCCTCCATAAATTTCTAATGGAAGCCAGAAAGGCAGTCCAATCTTAGTGCGGTCTTAGACCATTATGACTAAACATTTAGATAATGTTTCAAAGTTCCTTCTTTCCAAACCACAACAGTGCAAGGGGATAGATTTGGTAATGTACAGTTCAACTAGCATTCATTCACTCGCCCGATATTTGGAAATCTACAAATGCTCCATCAAAACTCATCCAGTCTATCAGTCTGTGGTGGAGTAAGTTGATTCTTGGGTGGATTTTATGAACTTCTGGGCGAAAAACTTGAAAAAGCCCCTACCAACAAGTCATCCTAGACCACCTTAAGCCTTCTGAGAAAGCATTGCTAGAATTATTTCATACTAACTGATCAACCCATGCTTTCCCAGGGGTGAAAGAGCTTTGCCTTTGTCTACCTCCACCAACCTGCTCGCTCAACTACTGAAGTTGGCGTTCGACTAAACGCCTCAACAATCAGTCCAAAAAGTACACATATCGTGGACAGATTGTACACAGATAGAAGAACGATCATCAGTGTGGGTTTTGGACAGATGGTATGTTGCCACTCCGGCCGTAGAGCCAACCCACCCTATGCTAGAGGCAATGGTCACCCAGGCGGGTACAGCCGAGTGGAGCTTCTTCGTTTCGTAGGGAGGAAAACTCAGGTCAACGTCGTTTTAAGGACACAAAGGAGAAGTTCCTTATTTAGCCTGTGGAAAATGATGCGTACAGGTTCAATTTGAATGCGTAGAGGACACACAGACACACACACGAACAAAAATAGTTTTAAATGAAATTGATGTTTTCATTACAAGAGAAGAAAGGTTGATTACATCCAATCTTATCCCTATGTAACATTGGATGAGGATGGTCAAGCATTAATTGCAGTTTCCAAGTTCAGTAACAAAGAAAGTCTCACTTTATTCGGCTTTTTCTCCTAGAAAGGTGATGCAACAAGAAAGGATATCACTGGGTATAGTGTGTAGCTCAAACTTTACGAAAGTACTAAGAAACAATACTAAAGCAAACGGAACAGCGTGGTGTCGTTCCCTACCTTTGTATTATCGTGTCTTCAAGTACCATCTTGTTCATATCTTTGTTTGTCTGTTTTTGTCTGTCTCTGTGTGGGTCCTTCATACGTTCAAAATTGGCTAAACCCGTATGCACCAGACTCCACAGGCCAAATAAAGAATTTCTCCCACATGCTCTAAAGGAAAGATGAGGTCAATCGGAGCTCTCCTTCTTACGAAACGAAGAAACTCCACTCCATCATACCTGCCCGGTCAGCCATTGCTACTTTCATACAGTCAGATAGCGCTGCAGCCGGTGGCCATTTTTGTGGCCGTGCCAATATACAGTTGACTAGCACCTTGGCTGGCAGCATGGTGAAATTTGGTGCACTCCAAGGATCCACACCCAGGATTGTCCTATGATCCGCGCACAATCTGTGAGCTTTCAGTGTACTTTCGAGCGCCTGGTTTTTGATGCAACTAACTTCGAATGAGCCACAGGGAAGCCCGTGACGAAGGCGAGCCCGAGCTGAAGGTGAGCTCAAGCCAAATATAAGCTTTGAGTAGTTGAGCACGCGGGTTGGTACTATATGGATGTTCAGACGGTGAGAGAGCATTGCAAACCTATTTCAATGTTGACTGGGGTCAACAGTCTCACACGATGTATTGCAAAATTAAGAATGTTGCAACAGCGTTGCAACGGTTACAAACATTTTCTGCGGCTTTGTCTCTCTTATTCCAATCCGTTAGAGTGGTCTGAAGAACCCAAGTCAAACATGCAAAGCTTGCCAGATGAGAGTTGTGTACCATAACAAACCCAAAGCACTTTTGTTGTACCACAGTCAGACTTTATGAGTGCAGATGAGAGCCCAAATACAGAGCTAGTAAGTTTACATACATGATAATAAGCCTTGATCAATTTAGTATGTAAATCATGTGCCTGCTTCCTTCATTCATTCAGGTATGCTTGTGTTGATGTGTATGTGCGTGGTGTGGCACTGTGCATGTGCATGTGGTGAAACTTGTCCATGCGTGTTTTTCCAAATCAGTACAGCAGCATCGATGGCTTTCAAGGCGGCAGTCGAGGCATCGATAGTAATTATGTGGAAGGAATGTCGATAACGCACGGATTGCATCCAAGAAAGCACATTTGGACCTACGCCATAGGCTTGTCTCAAGACAACAACTGGCCAAGTTACAACTGTCCGTGTGGGCAGTATCCAGGTCCAAGACCACCATCCTTTGTTGGCGATGACTACTACTGTGAGTCAGGGAATACAGGAGGCAAGCACTTTGATGGATGGTACCTGGGCAATCGTCTTTGGGACGGACAGTGCCACGCAAGAAGCAACTGTTGCAATCGACCTGGACTGCCATTTTTCCAGAAACGTTTAAGTCACGCCACAGAAGATCAGATTGAACTAAGGCTTTGCATAGACCAGCCTCCCGCGGATGAAAACATTGGCATTGAGAAGACTGTTCTCTTTGTTCGATGACCTTCGCAGAAATAAACATTGCGAAGGCAGCATAAAGAGCACTGAAGTAATTTCTACCAAAGCTTCTTACCCTCGGCCAGCTCTTATTACAGTAGGTCTGCTACATGATCAAACTTACCTGTACAGCTTTACCAAAAACCTGCTTGTGTGCTGTTTCGCCATTGCTACAACTTTTTGAAGGTTTCGGCAGTCTGAGGTAAAACACTGTTTGGCCTCAAACCTCATCATCTGTTGAGGAAAGAAAGTTGTAGGTCCATATATTTACTGAGTAAATACATCAATGCCCTGCATAATGACACCATTATGGTTTAGTGACCTGCTGAGAGAGAAGAGTGGTGAGGTATCGATCAAGAATGCTTCAGCGCGGAGTGTTAAGATCAAGTTGACATGAGCTTTGAAGAAGAGCACTGGAAGAGCACTGAATGTGGCTGGGACAATAATGGCGCAAAATAATCTGCATCTGCTCGTCCTGTTGATCTCATTTGTGCAGGGACGGTTCTTTCCTCACTCTTCTCTCTTTGTCAGCATGTATTTCTGCCTTTCCGCCGCTTTCCGTCGGTGTGTCTTTCTAACTGACTGTCTGACATGTCAAATTGTTGTTGTTGTTCAACTAAGGAATACCTTGCTTTCGTTTACAACCTTGCAGAGCGTACGCAGTACGGCTCCTATTTGCACATATCACTTGTCACATCACAAAGCTCATTCATCAGACCGTCTTCTCCCAGGCACAGGATAACGTTGATCAATTGGCTGAAGTAAGCAAGAAAACCATAGCGCACTACGAAGAAACGTCACTAGGAAGAAAAGACAGTGATCCCTTCAAAAGAAACAAGAAAAATTCGAACCAACCTCTCCATAAAAATTCCTGAAACCTTTGAATCTTATTTCTGAAGTTGTCTATTTGTCTGTCCGTTTGTCCGCTATACGTTCCAAACTGCCTGCACCGATCGGCACCAAACTTTCCACGTCTCCTGAGCGGGTTCGGAGAAGTGTTTTGGCCAAAGAACGAACTTTCGCCGAGCTCTTCTTCCTGCGGAACGAACACACCACCACCCCGCCGTATACAAAGGCATAGGCACCTAACTCCAGAATGAGTTTAGAGATCGTACATGCACGGGGGACGCCATTTTTCGACAGGGCATCGTGCGGCTGGCGGCGCAGCCCCACCTGGGCCGTTCGTGGCTGTGTCTGCCTGGTATGCTTCCTAAAAAACGGCCATGCCTTGCCCATAATTTTTCCACTTAGAAAGCTCTTGCATGCAAAGCATAATCCGTCCGAACTCCGCTAGAATGTGCGGGATAGTGCTTCGGACGGCGCTCAATGTCTGGCCGCGGAGAGAGCTATTGCACGCGCATAGAAAACGGTATTGCATCAATGTAACTGAGACCACAAAAAAACAGCCTATCCACTGAAGGTCCCTTCTCTGGGCCAGGACAGCAACGATGATCGAGAAGGAAGAGGAGGAGGAAAGAAAGGAGTAAAAGAACATTGTAGACATGGCTTGTCGAATTGTAGACTTAAAGAGAGAAATGAACAGCACCGCTCTAGTAGCTTCGATCACATGCTCGCGCCTGGCGTGGAAAGGATGGAAGTTCGTGTCAACGCGTAAACTACTAGAAATACTAGTTGAGGCCACTTGAATAATAAATGTTTATCTTAAAAAGAAAAAAATCCAGGCAAAAGACCGTACGTCGCCGTTGGGATACCAGTCCGTTGACAAATGGTGAAAGTTTCAAATACTGAGATATCGGGCTGCGCTGTAATGGGCAACTGTTGATAACACACCTGCAAATTGCATTGCACCTGACGAAAAGCGCTTCTAATCAACGGTCAAACCAAAAGCGACTAGTTAAGTCGTAAATTTCTGTTGCTACACACAGTTCATCTGGCCGCTTGACATATCGATGCCTTCTCCAAGTCGCCATAATTAAACTATGCATAACCATAATTACGTAAGAGGACAGCTCGCAACTAGTTGTGATGGAGCAGCGGCATGGGATAATAATATTAGGTTTAGCGCTAGTGTTGTTCTTGGACCCAAACTCTATTATTGTAACCACAAGTACCTTACACAACTCGATTACAACAGAACACTTAGGTTACCGGATAAAGGGTAAACACAGCCAGCTGTAGAATATTAGCTCTTGTATATGACATTCCTCTACCCTCAGATCAAAGCCAATAGAATTTCACTACCACCTATAACACAAAAAATAATAAATATGACCCAATAATAAATTCAACTGAGTCCTTGAATAAGTAGGTGCCCTGTGTTTCCTCTAACTCGCTGAGGAGCCTCCCTCTTGCAAGTCGAGCGACGTAAAAATGGCGGCTCAGGTGCTGGCTCTTCGGCCGCAGCGCGGAATACGAGGCGTTCTTGATAGTCAACTCACACAAGTAGCAGAAGGCAGCTGCTACACAATGTGAGTTTGGCCATGGGCGACTGCTATGCAGATGTAGTGACTGGACAATATGGTTGATGTCCAGGTTGCTAGTACAGCGTTCCACTGCAGTTGCAAATGAGTTTCCTGGTCAAAACTGGTAAAGGGTCCACTCAGTAGATGGTATTGATATTCCTTCTCGTTCTGTAGCTGCCACCTGCTCAACACAATCCAGGGTCAAAATTGCTGCTCCCAATCGGGTAGCTGTCCCATGATTTTGGCTGTCAGCAGCCTGAAGGGAGTGCTGGGCTAGGAATACTTTTGCAGCCTCCCTGAAGGGTTGATATTCTTCGGGTCTGTCTTGGTTGAACTTGCGCAATCAAACACCATGTTTGCATTTTGTGCGTCCAAAGCAACCCACAGGCGCTCAACAACAGCTGTCGGCACAACATAGGATAAAGAGCTCTGGTCACTGGGAGCTCCCTGTACATTTCCGTGAGGACGCTCGATGAGGTTTTCACCAAAAGGTCGAACCTCTCTGAGAAAGAATGGTGCATTGCCCGTGTGTGATACACACTGACATTCTTCTGCAAAGAGTCGACAATCCGGGCCGATTTGTTGTTGTCCGTTCTTCGACTTTGTTGCTCCCTCTCACCAGCCCCACCATAGTGTGAGGTTACTGCTTTGGTTATAACTCAACTGCTCCACATCAAACAAGAGCTGAAGCTCATGGATATAGTCATATCTCCCACGTCAACTGGAAGGTGCGAAATCCTTCAGGGAAAGTGGTTTATATAGACTGCTCTGCTCAAGGTGCTCTTCTAACTTGAGGTATTTGGCAATAACTTCTAGATCTGTTCATATGACATGACGGCGCTGATCAGCCCGGGTTGAAGAGCTATTTCCTGGATGGCGGGCTGGCTCCATCATTCAATGCATAGTATTGACTCTCTTGCACAACCCAACGGCCTCCAGGTACTTGGCATACTTCTTGAGACCATCCGCTAGCGTTTTCACACCTCCGATCAGCTCTTTCTAACGATCACCTCACGTCCAAGGATACGAAAGCACACATAGGGTGTGTCCGCCAAGGGTGTCAGTCCCTCTTGGGTGAACAGCCTGACTGCATTGTGCATGCCCCTTGACGGATTGTTGTACTCATCTCCCTTGTCAAGCAAAAGTTGGAGCATAGCAGGAACCTTCCCTCCGCGGCCAGTGAGCGATGCCACACGCTTCGTTTGACAGATCTCAAATAGCACCCTAGCTAGCGCGTCCATGAAAGACTTTCCACTAGTCTTCTCGCCGAAGCGCCATCCGAGGTTGCGCTGTTTGAGGATCTTCACCAAGCCATTGTGGAGCTGCCAGTCTCCACGCATTTGCCCACTCCACTGATACTCTTTTGATCCGCGAAGAGAGGGCAAAGACAGCGCTGCAGAAGACGCCGACATCACTATCGGAAAGGCCTCGCCTTCACTGTGGAAGGAAAATACCTCGCTCGACCTAGCCTATACTGTGACGCTTTTCGCCAGCGTCGGCGGTTGTGACAAGGAACGTCACGAAGAACCTCAGACGCTAACACGAGACTGGCAGATCAGCCTGAACCGTCACTTCCACGAAAGTTGGCTGCGGCTCTTCCTGTACCTTCACTACCATTTGCTCCACCGTCTTCGGGACATCTATAACTGCTGTAGGCGCTCGTAGCACTCAGGCTTTCGAATACCTACGCAAAGGCTCTCTCAGGGTCGATGGGCAGCGCGTACCACGACAGGCACGTCTTGCAGTCGACGAGTACCCTGAAACTGACTACCTCCATCGATGCTGAAAGCCTCCAGTTGAAACCCTCAACACGCCGATGTGAATGATCAAGAGGAGCAGCCAGGAGTTTAAATTTTCATGTTGAAATTAAAAGTGCAGCCAAAGAATTGCAACCCTGCATGGTTTATCGGCTGTGTCGGAACTGTAAAGTGTAGGACAGAGACTCCTTGCGGCTGCCCGAGGATGGGGCAGCCGCAATGATGTTCAAACGATGTTCCAACGGAGCCTTCACAAACAGACCTAATTTACGAGTTCGAACGTTCGCTGCGGCCCTTAAAAGTTGGTGGTTTCCGAGTCATTGTATTTTGCCCACTTCCGAATATATCTGCACCTACGTACAAGTGCAATTCAGCAACTAGCAAGAAGCAGCCCCTTGAAGCGTAACTGTTGTCCTATCCGCTGCATAGCCTGGCGTGCTAGCTGCACCTGCTTGAGACTAAGCCCTGCGAATTGAACTGAGTGACCTGATATTTTTATCAGGAAACAGTGGGGAAAAGAGGCAACGGACTATAGCCATTGAAAGTGGTCGAAGACTGGGATACCGGGACGCTGACGCGTGACAAAGGATGATTCTTGAGATAACGGACTGTGCCAAGTGTCGGTAACTGTCGATAACAGACCTCCAAACTTTGCTTTGCGCCAGGGGAAAAGGACCTCTCATGCAGCGGTCAGACCAAAAGACAAGTTTAATTAGAAACGTTTACTTATAAATTTCTGTTATTGCACGCATTTGTCTGGCGATCGGTCAATTTCAATAACTGCGCAAAGACGGCGCTGCACGGCAATACAAGCTGTTCCTCACGTCAGAGAACCAGTTCCGTGTTAAGGAGCAGAGGATTGTGATCAAATGCGGAAGGAAAGTTGTGACATTACTAAGAAGAAGAGAGGAAAAGAAGACACGGGAGAGAGCTCGAACCTACGGGGCCATCGCCTAGCACAGCCGGAAAACCACGATCGTAACTGCTCTGCCACTCGGCGAACTTAAAAAAGTTGTCTTCGTGGAGCGCTATAGGTCTTCCGACTGCACGTTATTTGGCTGC
>JAOWAR010200838.1:0-15181 GCA_028571005.1 Clathrina lutea | reverse complement strand
GTAAGCCGTGGACATTTCCGAACTGTGCAAGAAGATACATTTCCTGGTGAACTGTCAACCCGCCCTTCCCGCGTTTCGTGCTTGTTCTGGACTTTCTTGGCGACGAAGAGACTATTGTAAGCATTGAGTTCAATCCATTGCAGTCGTTACTTTCTTTTTATTTCGGGTAGAAGTTGTCAGAACGGTTGGAAGAGATTATTTAATTTGTGAACGAGGACGGTCCGTGACGGACGAGTGTTTTTTTTTTTTTTTTTTTAAATGTCCGTTCCTTCGCACTTCCTGCACGCTCTTCGCAACTAAGAGACTATTGTAAGCATTGAGTTCAATCCATTGGAGTCGTTGCTATATTTTCATTTCTTGTAGAAGATTATTTTGTCTGTCTATGAGAACCGTCCGTGACTGACGAGTCGTTTTTTTTTTTTCCTTTTCTTTTCTTTTGTGACTTTCCTCGCGTTTCGTGCACGTTCTTCGCGACGAAGAGACTATTGTAAGCATTGAGCTCAATCCATTGCAGTCGTTGCTTTAGTTTTTTTCTTGTAGAAGTTGTCAGAATGGTAAATGGAAGAGATTTTTTTGTCTGTCAACGAGGAGGGTTCGTCACGGACGAGTCGTTCTTTTTTATTTTTGCTCGACGTCTTTGCAAAATTTTATCCTAGCTAGCAAGCACTGACACGTAGACGCTGTATTTTTCTCTCCTGTGTAATTGTCGAAGAAGAATAAAAACAAATAAGTATTGAAGCGGTGTAGTCAGTTTCCATGCAGTGTGCCAGTCTGTACGTGCGTGGATTCTGTTCCGGGGTGTGATTGTGTGAGCTTGCGGTCGATGCTTGTTTGAGTTTTGGTTTGGGGCTTGTCGTCTATTTGTCAACGGAGAGAAGTGCGAGTCTTTGTTGTGCTTTATGCATGGATTCCTAGCTTGGGCATCGCTCACTACTCAACATACGCAGAAAGGTAATGATTAGCGTAAAAAGGGTGTGGTCGCTTGGTGTGGGGTATATGAATGTGTTTAAACTGTGAAAACCAATTGAGTGAGAATGATTAGAATGACTTTAATTAGAATTGCAATTTGGGCGATCCGGTGGTGTTCTGACTTGGTTGGCTGTTGCAAGTTCAGTCAGACAGCCCCACTTTTAGTTGTTAGTAGACTAGCCGACAATTCATGTGGAAACAGTGCACTGGTATGGATCATGTTAGAGTGAACTGGTCAAGAAATAAATAACTTGACACAAATCTCAACTTTAAAACTGTAAAAGTGTGGGTGTGGGTATCTGTGAGTTATGGTGAATTTCCTAACTCACCAGCCTGAAAAGATTTGTCACAAAAGCGTTTCGGTGGAACCGTGTTCACGTTCAAACACCGACTGATAAAGGTGAATGCAGTTGCCCTGAAACATTTTGCAGAATTTAGTCGTTTCAATGCAGGGAGTTTGGAAGTTCCTCGTAATGGCGGTTTCCCAGCCAGAGACTCTCAAGAGTTGTGCTGAAAGTAAAATGTCAATAAAATGGTCAGTTTATTTCTGTTTTTCATTTGCCTATGTCCTGCTTGATCGATTCCACAATTTTAGGACAGGTCTGTCACAGGTGACGTGCGATTCTATTGTCAGCGTAAAGGTCTCAACAGTTTCTTTTAGTGTGAATAGATGCTTTGCACAAATAAAGATTGTCCAGGTTCTGGAAATTGGGGACATCAGGATAGAGAAATTCATTGTGATTGAATTTGGATTTTATTAGACTTGTAGAAATGCTGTGGAGCTTTAAACAACATTCCAAGGTTATGAATGAGGATTGGGAGGGAGAGAGAGAGAGAACAGACACTGATCAGATAATTTAAGTGGCACAAACAGGGGCAGGTGTAACAGAGCTTGTGCTGTTCTGTGACTATACAACAATCAAACTATCAAACAGATTTCCTGTCCTTTTTCAGGGATGGCGAACCAGCTCAAGAAAGTATATTGTGGTTTCGATTAAAACGGTGACTCACCGTTGTATGAACACCACTTCGCTATGGCTATACACAGATTTTGTGCGTGATTGCTGAAGCTAAGAGCTCGGGGTGAATGACTCTTCACAAGGTAGACTCTACGTTTATGAACCTTACAACACCATGCAAGGAGACAACGTTGGGGACTTGGCCAGAGCTGGAGGGAGTGTTTCCTTCCTTTTTTTCGGGCACTTGAAGCCAAGGCATGATACGTCTCAGTAACCATACAAATCGGACTCTTCCCACATCTTTCACAAGCTCTTGCTTTCGACCTGCCTAAGTTCCTTCATATGTGCTCTTGGATATTGTGTTTGCGGCAACTCTTGAAAAGTCTAGGATTGGCTTGGCCTTAATCCTCTCTGAAAACCTGACTTCTTTCGAACGAGCTTCCTCTTTCTGTCTAGTTTTACTTTCACTGCACTGATGTGATGGACAGCTGGTGGCGGTCTTGTACCCAGACAATCTTTGATCGAAGCATCTGTTGTACATCATCATTTGACCCCCGACTTTACGGGTTACAATTGCCATGCACCGTGCCAGGCCGGTGAGACTTCCAGGACTGAGTGTTTCTTCTTTCTCTGGTTTTGATGTAACGTTTGTGTGGACATGCATTTTGAAGGGCTATACAAATTGAACAAATGGCAAGGATTTATTTTATTTTAAGGAAATATAAATCACTTCCCTTTCTATCAGATTTTTCTTCCTCCGTGCTCGTTTGATTATCTTATTTGGTTCATTTCCGTTTCTTCTGCTCAATTTCAGGGAAAAGCTGTTCATGCCTCTCTGTGTGTGTGTGTGTGATTGTCTTTTGCGTGTCTATATCTATATTGCTCAGAATTAGTTCAGAGACTTGTCTGGGAGGCTCAAACCTCAACCTAGCAACATTTTCCTGTCGTTTGAAGTTTTTTTTTTTTTTGTCGCTCTATACCAGAGTACAGCACGGTTGCCGTGCACCGTTGACGACCAGTAAGACTGTTAGGAGTGATTGTTGCAATCGCGCTTGTTGCAAGAATATTCCAAAATCATTTCTTCACAAGCAAGGTGAATGTCTCTCTTCTCTTCTCCCTGTCGTTCCTCTCCTTTCTCTCTTTCCTCTCTCTCTCTCTCCTTTCTCTATCTTCTCGTTAAGGTGCATGTCGACTGTTTACCATCCTGTATTTCTTGAGCTCACTCGTCTTGCACGTTTTTCTTGTCAAAGAGACTACTGTAAGCATTGTGTTCAATCCGTTGTAATGGTTGCATTTTAATTATTTTTATTTCTAGTTGAAGGTGTCAGAATAGTTTGAAGAATTTATTTTCCTTTTGTGCTGGGATAGTCCATCATAAATTAATGAGTTTTTTGTCTTTTTTTTGATTTTCTTGGCCAGCACTGCAATTTACTTTGAGTGATTAGCAATGCACACCCCTGTGGCGGAGCATTAGAGCCTCACTAGGGGTAAAGCTGGGATACACTTGGCATCTTCCAGGTGTTTGTCAGGGCTGGGGCTCGTCTGGGGTAAGGTACATCATTCTCCATATTTCTCCCAACTCACCAGCAATAGCAAACCTTCGGGCAATTTTGACGTTTCGGCAACGATACTGTTGCCTTCATCAAGGTGTTTCATAGAAGTGCAGCAAGGTCAGCAAACTTATAGGGTAGAGGTGACAAAACACGGTGACAACAAGAGAAATTGGAGCTGCTAAATGCTTCACTGAAAATGTTGAATCAAATGAATAATTCTAGAAGCCGATCACAAAATATTTTTAAGGCGCAAAATGATGGCATTCCAGGTACTGCTTTTCTTCAGTCCCATATACCGGTTCATCCCCGCCTTCCACCTCTCAATATGGAAGACTTCTCTGAATTTCCTTTCCCAGGTCACCCTGTTGTGGTCACCTCTGCCCTTTAAGCTTGCTGACTTTGCTGCACTTCTGTGAAACATCCTGGTGAAGGCAACAGTATCGTTGCTGAAATGTCGAAGTTGCCGGAAGGTGTACTTTGGCTGGTGAGTTGGGAGAATTGTGCTGTGCAACAAATTTCAATGCAGCTGTTATCAACAGTCACGTGCTTACTGCTTTTTCTAGCTGTGCTGACTCTCTGGTCATGATTCTTGATACATCACTGGGGCACACACTCATGCATAACAACACGAGAAGAGAGAAGTGCATAACAACGCAAGAAGATAGGAAGGATAGAAACTACATCTTATCTTGTGTACTTACAGTATTTCTATTCGTCTGTGCAAGGCATACCGGGTGTATTCTTTCCACCTGGTCAGCATACCACTGGAAACGTAGGCCGGGGTGGAAACGCAGAGACTTCTCTAGGAAGGCATACACCGTGCTAGCTTTCAAATCGATGGCCGTTTCAAGGGAGGCTGCAAACTTTCTGTAAGTGTATTGAAGCGGTGAATTTTGCCGTCAGCTGTGTCCTGTCGTGATCAATGTGATCTTGCTGCCAGTGACGTCTTTACCTTCCATTCTTTTTCTTCAGGTTTTATCTTAAAGTGTGTTTTCATGTGTTACGTCTGGTGTGCAGCAGCGGGTTGCTTCGCCATGTCTGTTGCAAGTATGACCACCTGCGAGCAATATATCTTGCAGTCGAATGAACGACCATTCTCAAACGAACAGGTCAGAAAATGGAGTTTATGCATGATTCTGTTCATTTTTCTGCATTACAAGTTTGTGAAATTGCATTCCATTAATGATAGAAAACCCTACGCACCACACATCTTGGCCATTGTGAGACCCTTGTTTTTCGTGTAACAATGAAGTTTGTGGGGAAGTATTACTTCATCATGTTAAACCTCTGAACAATACCCAGGCCATGTACTCGTGTCATCTCCGTGCTGGCTGCTGTAAGGTCTGTCATTTACTTTATGGTTATTGGGATCTTATTCGCTCTTTCACATGGGAAAGGGAGAAAACTCAGCCACTGACTGACCAGGAATTGCGCCTGGGGCCACACAGGTCTAGTGCGTAGTTGTTCACTCTTACCTTGAATCCTCAAGGGTAGGGGTCAGTCTCAAATTCTTTTACGACCCTTCTCTGACTGGTTGACTCAGCCCTCACCTCCGTTTCTCAGTCAGCGGAGCTATACACCAGGCACCAGGTGTGCTCGATCCAGGTTCGATTCCATGCCGGGTTGGTGCAGTGCTTAAGCTATTTTCCCTTCACTTGTGAAAATTAGTTCCTTCAAAAAAAATTTCTCTCCCCTGCACACAATCTATTGGTTGGTGGTGCGCGTTGTTGACCAGATGCAGTGCCTGCTGTCTACCACACATGTAGCTATTTTTGTTCAACCAACAAGAACCGAGAACAGAACAGGCAAAGAACAAAACAGCGAGATTTTCAGCTTCACCTCATGTTTTAATTGTGCATGTCTAGCGTTGATATGATCCAACTTTTTGAGTGATGATGATATGTCTCCCCTTGACAGTATCTGTCTGAAACCGTTGATTGTATGAGACCAGAGGGAACTCAGCCACGGGCTCACTGCTCTGTTTGTGCTAACCTCCTCATTGTCTCGGGCCCACTTTAGTCACTGTTTCTTCGATCCCGTGACATTTCGTTGAAAAGTTTTTGGTAGATATAAATAGGAGCTGTATAATGCAGTTTGTCCCTTCAACTAAAGCGGTTTTCTCTCTCTCTTTTTCTTTTCATCTAGTGAAACTCCAGATCACCTATGGCACTGACAAGCCAAGTGATGCTGCACTGGACATACTAAGGTAAATGATTTTGATAGAGACGTTTTTGTCACTGACATGAAGTGTGGCAGATCTAGAGGTTGCTGCATTGATCCCATTTATGTTCGACCAAAAGCTTCGTGTAATGAGCACTGTACTGATGCCATTTATGCTTGACTAAAAGCTCCGTGTAAAGAGCAGTGCATTGATGCCATATATGCTTCACTGAAAGTGCCATGTAAAAAGAACTCCATTCATGCTGTATATGTTTGCCCAAAAGCTCCAGGTAATGAGCACCGCATTGATGCCATATATGCTTGACTAAAAGCTCCGTGTAGTGAGCACTGCATTGTTGCCCTATATACTTGATTAAAAGCTCCGTGTAATGGGCACTGTATTGATGCCATATATGTTTGACTAAAGGGTCCGTGTAATGAGCATTGCATTGATGCCATATATATCTCAAAAATAAAAGAAAAAGCTCCGTGTAACAAGCACTATATTGATGCCTTATTTGCTTGATTAAAAGCTCTGTGTAATGAGCACTGCATGGTTGCCCTATGTACTTGATTAAAAACTCTGTGTAATGAGCAGTGCAGTGATGCCATATATGCTTGACTGAAAGCTCCCTGAAAGGAGCACTGAATTGATGCCATACATGCTTGATTAAAAGCTCCGTCTAATCAGCACTCTTTTTGTGACATATATGCTTAATTGAAAGCTCCGTGTAATGAGCAGTGCATTGATGCCATACTTGCTTGACAAAAAGCTTGGTGTATTGACCACTGAACTCATGCAATACATGCTTGATTAAAAGCTCCGTGTAATTAGCACTGATTTAAAGCCATCTATGCTTGATTAAAAGCTCCGTGTAATGAGCACTTTGATATGCTAATAATGCTTGATTAAAAGCTCCGTTGAATGGGTAGTGCATTGATGCCATATCTGCTTTACTAGAAGCTCCGTGTAATGAACACTCTATTGATGTCATATTCGCTTGATTAAATACTCCATGTAATGAGCACTGCATTGACGCTTTATATGCTTGATTAAGAGTTCCGTTTATTGAGCACTGCATTGACCCCATCTTTGTTTCATTAAAAGCTCCGTGTAATTAGCACTGAATTGAAGCCATCTATGCTTGAATAAAAGCTCCATGTAATGAGCACTTTGATATGCTAATAATGCTTGACTAAAAGCTCCGTGTAATGAACACTCTATTGATGTCATATTTGCTTGATAAAATACTCCATGTAATGAGCACTGAATTTATGCTTTTTATGCTTGATTAAAAGCTCCGTTTATTGAGCACTGCATTGATGCCATGTATGGTGGACTGTAAACTCCGTGTACTGAGCACTGAATAGATGCCATAATTGCTTGACAAAATGTTTTGCGTAATAAACAGTCCATTGATGCCATTTATGCTTCATTAAAAGCTCCGTGTATGCAGCACTGTATTGATTCCGTATATGCTTGACTCTCAGCTCCAGGTAGTGAGCACTGCCATTAAAAGCTCTGTGTAATTAGCATTGAAGTGATGCAATTAATGCTTGATTAAAACCTCCGTGTAATGAGAGCTGTAACAATGCCATATATGCTTGACTCAAAGCTCCATGTAATGAGCACAGCATTGATGCCATGCATGCTCCTTTAAAAGCTCTGTTTATTGAGCACTGACATGATGCCACATATACTTGATCAAAAGTTCCAATTTATGAGCACTGAATTGATGCCATAAATGCTTAGGTAAAAGTTTCGTGTAATTCACACTGAATTGATGCCGAATAAGCTAGATTAAAAGCTCCGTGTAATGAGCATATAAATGATGTCATAGATGCTTAATGCTATATATATTTCAGGAAAAGCTCCGTGTAATGAGCACTACGTTGATGCCTTATATGCTTGACTGAAATTTCTGTGTAATGAGCAGTGCATTGATGCCATATAAGCATGAATAATTTCTCCGTGTAATGAACACTGTCTTGATGCCATATATCCTTGGTTAAAAGGTCCGTGTAATGAGCACTGCATTGATGCCATATATGTCATATCAGCTTTATTGAAAGCTCTGTGTAATGAGCATAGAAATGATGTGATAGACGCTTGATTAAAAGCTCCGTGTAATGAACTAAGAGCTGATGCCATATATGCTTGATTAGAAGCTCCGTGTATGGAGCACGGTATTGATGCCATCTACGCTTAAGTAAAAGCTCCGTGTAATGAGCACTTTATTGACGCCATATATGCTTGACAAAAAGCTCGGCGTAATGAACACTGAATGGATGCCATAAATATTTAATTGGAAGCTCCGTGTCATGAGCACTGCATTGATGCCATATATCCTTAACTAAAACCTTTGTGTCATGAGCACTGCATTGATTCAATTGATGCTTGACTAAAACTTTCGTGTAATGAGCACCGCATTGTTGCCATATATCCTTAACTAAAACTTTCGTGTAATGAGCACCGCATTGATGCCATATATCCTTAACTAAAACCTCCGTGTAATGAGCACCGCATTGATGCCATATATCCTTAACTAAAACCTCCGTGTCATGAGCACTGCATTGATGCCATTGATGCTTGACTAAACGCTTCGTGTAAATAGCACTTTATTGATGCCATATAATCTTGACTAAAAGTTCGGTGTAATGAGCACTGCATTGACATTATATCCTTGATTAATAGCTCCGTGTAATGAGCGTTGCAACTGCATTGATCCAATATATTCTTGATTAAAAGATCCGTGTAAGGAGCAGTGGATTGATGCCATGTATGCAAGATTAAAAGCTTCGTGTAATGAGCACTGCATTGACGCTATATATGCTAGATTAAGTGCTCCTTGCAATGAGCACTGCATTGATGCCATATATGCTTGACTGAAGCCTCCGTGTAGTGAGCACTGTATCGATGCCATATATGCTTGATTGAAAGCTCTGTGTAATGAGCAGTGCATCGATGCCATATACGCTTGACTAGAAGCTCCACGTAGTTAGCACGGAACTCATGCCACATAAGCTGAACTAAATGCTTCGTGTAATGAGCACTGCATTGATGCCTAACATGCTTGACTCAAAGCTCCGAGTAAGGAGCACTGTATTGATGCCATATATGCTTGACTAAAAGCTCCGTGTAATGAGCACTGCATCGATGCCATATATGCTTGATTAACAGCTCCGTGTATTGAACAGTGCATTGATGCCATATTTGCTTGATTGAAAGCTCCATGGAATCAGCACGACATTGATGTCTTTCATGCTTGACTATAAGCTCCGTTTAATGAGCACTGCCATGATGCCATATATGCTCAACTATAAGCTCCGAGTAATGAGCACGGCAATGATGCCTTACATGCTTGACTAAAAGCTCCGTGGAATGAGCGCTGCGTTGATGTCTTACATGCTTGACTATAAGGTCTGTTTAATGAGCACTGCATTCATGCCATATATGCTCGACTATAAGCTCTGAGTAATGAGCACCGCAATGATGCCGTACATGTTTCACTGTAAGCTCCGTGTAATGAGCACCGCAATGATGCCTTATATGCTTAATTAAATGCTGCATGTAATGAGCACTATCGAAGAAGAGGTGACCGCACCGAGGAAAACACATTCGATGTAATTTTGCAGAAGCTCAAAATCCGTGCCAAGAGCGGGACTCGAACCTGCGGCACCAAATCGCCTAGCAGACGAGAATCACCTGACAATCCGCTACGCCATCATGTCATCCTAAAAAAGGATGGGCATTGGTGCAGTTTCTAGGTCAGGCTATCTTGCCCACATGGGAGTCCGCGGTCCGAAAGATGGCAGTAGCGACAGGAGCGCGGGATGGTTAGCACGTCAACGTGATTCGAACCAACAGGCCCCCTGAAAGAATTGGTCAACGCGTAGCTAAGCGTAGTCAGTATCGTAGTCAGTATCGTAGTCAGCTCCTGTCGCTACTGCTACCTTCCGGACCCGGATTCCCGTGTGGACGAGATAGCCTGACCTATAAACTGCGCCATTGGCTATCCTTTTTTGAGGATGACGTGATGGCGTAGCGGATTGTCAGGTGATTCTCGTCTGCTAGGCTATTTGGTGCCGCAGGTTCGAGTCCCGCTCTCGGCACGGATTTTGAGCTTCTGCAAAATTACATCTAATGAGCACTGCATTAATGCCATAAATGCTTGATTAAAAGCTCCGTGTAAAGAGCACTGCACTGATGCTTTATATGCTTGACGAAAAGCTTCGTGTTATGAGCGATGCATTGATGCCATATATGCTTGATTAAAAGCTCCGTGTAGTGAGCACTGCATTGATGTCATACATTCTTGACTAAAAGCTCCGAATACTGTTTTGATTCCTTACTTGATTAGCAGCTCGGTGTAATTGGCAGTGCATTTATGCAATGTATGCTTGATTAACAGCTCCGTGTAATGAGCACGGCATTGTTGCCATATATGCTTGACTATACGCTCCGTGTAATGAGCACCGCAATGATGCCTTCCATGCTTGACTTAAAGCTCCGTGTAATGAGCACTGCATTGATGCCATATATGCTTATTAAAAGCTCTGTGTATTGAGCACTGCATTGATGCCATAAGTGCTCGATTAAAGGCTTCGTGTAATCAGCACAGCATTGTGCCTTATATGCTTGACCAGAAGCTCCGTGTAATGTGATTTGCGGCCCAGGGCTTTGCACCCGGATGTGCATGTATTTGGATGTGCGTAAATGTAAAATTCCTTTCCCTTTTATTGTGTTGTGCTGCTAGTCTGATCTCTGCGTTCATCACAGAGGTCATAAACTCCAAGTTGGGAATCCCTGCTGATGAAAAGATCTTTTTTCTTTTTTCGAGGTTAATGTTGTCATTTCTTTTTGATCCGTCAGGTTAATATCATATGACATTTCTTTTTGCAGAGGCCCTGAGTTGGTCTCTGAAGGACAGGTGAGAAAGCAGAAGGAAAGAAACGGGAAGAAAGTGTAGATTTTTGTGTTGGCCTGATCGATATCTTTTGGTATCTGTGATAATGGCATTGTTTCATCGGTGTGTTAATGCTTCTTTTTTTGTTTGTTGTTTTTTGGGCTTCACAACTGTCTTGGCCAAGAGGAACTTGCTCTGTAGGTCAAACTTTTGAAATCGTGTCTACTTTGCGCTGAATGTCAACACTTGGAACTTTGTTTTTCTCGTTCTTGCAGTGCACGCGGTTGACGATTTTCCACAGGGGTTTCAAAGTGACCTCGCAAGTAGAAGGATTAACGCCAACATGTTCATATTCAGGCTAATTATCATGCTACTTCATCTTTTTTTTTCTGAAATAAGAAGTTGCTGAATGAGTTTTTTTTTTTCATTTGTGGCATTTTGTCCTCCAGGGTGTGTGTGTGTGTTTGAGTTTGTGAAGCATTTTTGCACTGACAGTTTTTCTTGACCTGAGATTATTCATACCGCTTGTATGTCAATGCTTAGATACTTGGTACCGCAGTGCGGTGATTCTGTAAGTCTGTGAAAATGCGTCAGATTGAGATGTGTGAAAGAGAAGAAATCCATCATTTCAGTATAACGAAGTGATGTTGTTCCTTTTGAATTCAATGGGCTGAGGGAAATGAATGTTATGGGTCACTTAATCTTGTTTGTCTGGACTTTTGCAGTCACCGTGTGAAAATAATTCGAAGGGGGTGAAAGTACCAGGGATAGGAGTGATCTCTCTCTCTCTTTCTCCCTCCCTCCTCTTTCTCTCTCTCTCTCTCTTCTCTCCTCTCTGCCTCTCTCCCCTCTTTCTTTCTGTCTTTCTCTCTCTCTCTCTCTCTCTCTCTCTCTCTCTCTCTCTCCCTCCCCCATCTCAGTCTAAACAAGCTTTATTGATCAAGCTTCAATGAGCCTGCAAATATGTACACAAGAAATAGAGAAACAAAAAAGGGCCAGTTAAGTTAAAAAAAAAAAATGAAAAGTATAGAACTCTCTCTTTGAAGGTCACTGCTTCGTCCGAATTAACTCCACGCATTTTAACTGAGCTGTGCCAGCCTTTCTCAGGATCTGAATAGTAATAGCTTGAGGCATTAGCCGGCCAGCGAGGGTGTTTTGGTGGTTGGTTAGTAGAGACAGAGAATAGGCCCGTCCCCCTTGACAAAAATTGATTTAAGGTGGCTAAACCCCCTGATATTTATTCTCCCCGAGTTGCGGCCCAACTGATTGCAAACAATAGCAGTCAGAAGGTCAGATCTTTTCAAAGCAATTCTCATGACCCCTTGAGAACATACAAACCTAAGTTTAGAGAGGTTGCATGCCTTGCGGGCGACGAATTCGAGTCAGATTCGTGGAGCATGACCAGCAGGAATTTCGATAAAGCTCATTTGAATCAAGTTTAAAACTTTTAGCAGTGCTCTATACTAGTTAAGAGTTTAATGCTTGATTTAAAGCTCACTTCAGAGTTTAAAGTTTGATATAAAGCGCAGAAACTTGTTGAAGTTAATTAACAGATAACGGTCAGAACTGTCATAGTGTGTGCAAGGATAATGTTCGCCAAACCCTTTCATAATGTGTGCATAATTATCAGTTAGCACTGCTTATGTAGATGACACGGTGTAGAAATTGGATACAAGTCGTCAATGTAGCTTGTTTCAAGGTTTACTGTAACAGAACTTTGGAACTCCGCATCCAGTATACGTACACCCTTTCTATGTCGCCATAGTGCTAGTCTAAGTTTTTTCATGGTTCCTCGCCCCTCGGCGTCTTTCGGCGGCTAACAGTTGCGTCGGTTGTACTGGATCACCAGAGGTAGTCCTGTAACACACCCTGCTACTGGTCAGAAAAGGGAGCTCGCAGTAGAGAGAACACATGCTCACTAGCACCCGACTACAGTTGGATCAGGAGGGCCATATTCACAGCTTGAGACCAGTGCGGTAAACCTTCTTCATTGTCTCGCCACCACTCCATTATCTTCTCAGCGACACAAACTAGCCTGTCTCCTTTGAAAACAACACCTTCGACCATGGCTTGGTAGACGGGCAGCTCTTTGCACAGGGCATTGATTGTCGCATCTTCATTGAGAAATGGAAAGATGCGCAGCCACAACAGACGGGCTGCTTTGAATGTTCTCAGGGTGTGTTCGAGATCGACGCTGAACTTGCGGAGAAACCAGTGAACGGCCTCGCCCACACAATCATTACCATATGCCTTAGCCCATGCCACTGTGACGTTTGTATCATCGGCAGCGAGATCTGCAGCAACGGAGTGGAGGTTAGGCAGGTGCATTTCGGCCACATTAAAATGGCATGCGCTGTACACTGCCTGCACTCGCTCAAAGCAGCATAGGGATAAGCCACCGTCCCCCTCGAGTTCGAGGGGGCCTTCACAAAGTGCTGCCCAATGTCAAGGACGATTACCAGCTCAAACTTTAAGCGAACCAGCTACTGATGGTCATCGGTAACTGCCCACAGCCAATCCGTTAACTTCGGTGCAGCATCCTGGTTGTCCTCCAGAAATGGACGCACGTCTCCGAAGAGCACGAGCAACTGGTGGTATACCTTCCAGTGGGACCACCACAACGTCTCAGAGAATGGCTTGGCAGCTTAGCCTGACTGCTCCTTCCACTGCAACTTTGCCGTGGGGCTAACAGCAAAAAGACGAGCCTGACTTTGCCCGAACTCGTCCAAGACAGGAGCACTGAAGTGATGGCCAACGTTTTCGAGTGTGTGGGCAGAACACACCATGGATGGTTGAAGGTGTCTCAAAGCAGCACCATTTCGCATCATTGCCTTGATCTGGGGTCCTCTCAGCTGCAAATCAGTGAATAAGCAATCCATGAGAACTTGAGACAGCTGGGCTGCATTGACTGACTTAGCAATGATGTCAATGCGGACGAGGCGCTGGACAATTTCCCAGCATTCCTTGACGTATCGTAGGATGATAGCGATCGCTTCGCTCAAGCGTGTAGTTCCATCAAAGATGACGGAGTAGTCACGTTGGGTGGCAGCAGGATCACCTGGCTCAGAAAGTCCGAGATCTCCTCGACTGCAGCGCATTTCCACAGCGTGAGCAGTCGGTATTAGTTCCGACAGGCCACCGCTAGTGGTTAAGCGGTAGCAACCGCGCTGCAGGATATCCCGCAGCGAATCCACTTTCCGTAACGGAATTGCTGCTGCCAACAAGCTCTCCACAACTTGCACGGAAAGCTCTGCTGCTCGAGTGAGAGCATTTCACCGACTTTGTGTTCCCGGGACCTGTCCTTCGATGCTTCCGTGATAATCACCCCCTTCAGCCGATGCTTTAACCGGCTCTCTTTTCCTGCTCGATGCTTCTTCGTGACGGAAGACGGTAATGGTCGCCAACTTGGTTGAAAGAAACTCCGATCAAGCACCACAGAAAAGGCGCCCAGAGCGGTTTTCCAGGAGCTCGCCAGGATATCTGCTCAGCCGTTCGCGCACAGACACATTCTTCGGAGTGTTCTCTTTCGCCGATGTCGCTGTTCCCAGGAGGCTCCTTGTTGAGTTTGACACTCCACTCTCTCCCTCTCTGCACGGCTACCCTCGGCACTGCACTCAATGTTTGCTGTTTCTTTCATTCAGGCGAAGGCCCAGGCTGAGCTTCATCCGTTGAGGAGTTACTTTCTTCCATCCTATCATCATCTGTGGGTGTGGCCATTCTTCAGAGAGTCTAAGGCTGATTAATGGCAAGCCTTATTATACCGCGAGTTCCTTCTTCTGTTAAAGGCAAGCCTTATACCGCAATCGCGGCCGCGCAGCCACAAATGCGCGCGGTTCAACTTTCTCGTTACACCCGTGGACTACCTGATGATTAGCCTGTTGTTGTACACGTGCAGTGCATGCACTGGCCGTAGCGGAGCCTGTATAATTATAGATTCGATGGAGCCTGCACTCCTATTCGATTACTATAGTCCATTGGCCCAAACGGGCACTTTTCGACGAATCAAGATGCTGGAGAGGGAAGAGAAGTCAGTTAAACTGAGTTCGACTGCCAAATCCGGGAGAAAAAACTCGAAAAAAGTCTTGACATCATGTTTTAACCCCGATAAAGCTCATCCACGGGTTTAAAACTTTGAGACTGATTTACGGCATTTTTTACTAGCTTTCTTTCGGAAGACCTAGTGACGAGGCCTTCTTGAAAAGCCGGCCTTAACCTAGCCAAACCAGAGGCTTAAAGCAGGTTGAAAGTTTCAAAGTTGCCCTGAATTAAGCCTGAATGAGCCTGAAGACGTTCTGCCAGCCTTAAAGAAGGCTTTAAAGCCAACTTTGAGAAATTCGCTGGACCCTTATCGTGGAAAGAGAACGCTAGTATGCACGGGCGAGACCGACTCAGCAGCACCACTGTTGGCAAGAAGCAAATGACCGACCACTACCTTCAAAAAAAGCCGTTCCATCCGTCTTTTCCCCCTCTCCTCTCCTCCTCTCCTCTCCTCCTCCCCTCCCTTCTCTCTCCTCCTCCCCTCTGTCTCCTCCTCCCGTCACCTCTCTCTTCCTCCTCCTCCTCTCCCCCTCTCCTCCCCTCCCCCTCTCCTCCCCTCCTCCTCTCCTCCCCCTCCCCCTCTCCTCCCCTCCTC
>JAOWAR010200727.1:0-15182 GCA_028571005.1 Clathrina lutea | reverse complement strand
TGTCACGACGACTTCGGCACATGGAGCGCGTCATCAGCCACTTCTGGAAGCGCTGGCAACAGGAATACCTGGCAGATTTACGATCGAGGCATGCTAACACCAAGACACCATCTCTTCTGGAGACGCCCGCTGAGGTTGGAGACATAGTGGTATTGCAAAACAGCAACCAGCCACGTTGAAAGTGGAAAATGGCGAAGGTTGTGGAGCTGCTGAAAGGACCAGACAACAGAGTGAGAGAGGAGCTGTTCTGAAATCAAGTCTGGTCAGTAGCCCTCAGCATCTGTACGGCGATCTCTGCAATGTCTCTACCCCCTGGAAGTGCGCCGTCAAACTCAAGAAGAATGTTTGCCTTCATCATTTTCTGGCGCATCTAGCCTGACTCATGCTCATCGGAAGGAGTGCACGCTCGTTGACCACGCAAAGCGGCAGTCTCTGCTGACAGGCAAAGGCAAGCGCAGCTGGAGCATCTGTAGGATATTAGATTGTGTGTGTGCGTGTGTGTGTGTGTGTGCGTGCGTGCGTGCGTGCGTGCGTGCGTGCGTGCGTGCGTGCGTGCGTGCGTACGTGCGTGCGTGCGTGTGTGTGTGTGTGTGATTCATTCCGTGACCTTAGAATGTTTTCTTTTGTGGGGATCACTCCGTAATCCTTGGTTTTTTGTGTGTTGATCCTTCCATGAACAGCGACTATTGACATTTGTATTTTTCGGTGTTGATCAAGCTGGAGATCAACAGGGGGAGTGTTGAAGACTGGTCTCAATACCTTAAATTTTTTGCTTTTACGGCTGTTGCCAAGCCGCCATTTTTGTAGACGTGGCATGCTTGTCGTTTTTTGGCGCATGCGTATTCTTTTTGGTTTTTTTGGACAGTATTTTATCTCTTGCCACTTTTCTCCTTTTTTTCTTCCATCTATATGTTCACCTCAATTCTGTTTGAGTAAGCCGCAAAAATTTAACAGTCCTTTGAGAATCAACAAACAGCTTCCTCTCTGATAGTCACAGGTACCTCGCTGAGCTCGAGCTTCTGGTTGAGGTAGTTCACTAAGGAGCCAGGGTCATCACCTCCCTCATTCCAACTCAAAAGCAGGCGATTACTCAGGCTCACAGCAGCGAAGGGCTTCGATCTACCAGCCTACAAAAGGCTGTTGACAGCTCCACTATCTCCTTGCACTAGTTCGACCTAGAAAAACCAATCACCCGGGACCTCGGGACAAAGCTCAGTGTTTCCGACTTCCTGATCGTGCTCTTCGTCTGCCATTGTCACAAACAATGAGGCACTCTACAGCTCTATCTGCTATGCATATATATGAGCGCATATGTTCTGGATGAAGACCTGGCTTTGCTGCGGCCCTTTGGCTTCGATTGTGGCTTGCAAAGAGCATGCACAAGGTATCACAGCAACTTGTGAGCTATAGCTCAACCTGGAGCGCTCAGGCTGAGCAAGACGATGACATGCATTTACTTCGTTGTTCCTTGCGCTTGTCCTCCGTGGAGTTAACGTTGACTTTGGAGCTACAAAGGACTACTTGGGGTATGTTTTGACGGACCAGCTGCTCGATTTAGAGTCAACCTACGGGGCTTTCTGGATTCGTGCAGCTGCTGTCCGCCCTTTGCGAAGCGAACAAACTGTCCCCTCGCTTACCTGGAAGTGCTTCGGCTACAGAAAGTTTGGGAAGTTCAAGGGCTTTGCAGCTGTTTGTATGTGCACTTATGGTCTTTTTTTGCTGTTTAGGTCACTGTAACCTTCGTGATGGCGGAGAATGGGTCATGTTCTCGGTAACTAGCCTTTGCCTCTTCTTTTTGTATGGCCATGTCCTTTGTACATCTAAGCGAACAGAAGGCCCAGTTGGGTCATCGGACGAGCTAGGGTGTAAAGTTTGTCAGGAAGTTGTTGAAATCCCATTGCTTGGCCATACATCACGGCCCGTCATGGCTCGGCCGGGCGGGTCTCTTGTACATCTCTCCGATCACCATTTTCTATGTATTTGCATACGCATTTCTGGCGACGACAAAGCCAAAACCCATGCATGAATACCAACTAATTTACACTGTTAATCCCACCTCTATCCAGTAGTCGAAGTCGTAGGCTCTTGCACAAATTTCAGATACTTGACAATCCGCACGACTGGAAGTTGTGCCTGTGTGCTGGGCATTAGTCACTACCTCATCAGACTTTGCCCTCTTGTTCTGACTGCACACTAAGTCAGGTTCTGCTCTTGCAGTTGTGTGAAGGGCGCTCGCAGAGTGCCGACAGTCTGTGCTCAAAGCTGCACCGTGGCTGTGCGATGCTGCATTGCCATAACTCACGGCTGTGAAATGGCCACTTGTAACAGGAAGTCCTCCTGTGTTAGAGCTTGATGCTGAGCTATGGCCTGCTGCTTTAGTTGTCGAATAAGGCACTGCTTGGGTGCTAGTGATTCTTGTCACTCCAGTGTTGAGCTGGATTATCATTGAATCTCCACCTTTTCTCAGACTGTCCTCTGACGATGTCCCAGCTTCTGCATTTCTCTGGTGATGAGTACACGAGGGTGGCTGAGATCTCCAAGAATCTGGTTCGTCTGTGACATTGCTCAACTTCTTTGAAGTCTCGGGTGAGTCATGGATTGCCGGCGCCGAGTTGCTAGATGTTACTGCTGGAACTAATGGTGGAGATTGCAGAGTTTCAGGCAGTTTGATATGTGATACTGGGAAGGCTAGAGTTGGTCTGGCTGATGCTGGGGAGGCTAGAGTTGGTCTGGCTGATACTGGGGAGGCTAGGGTTGGTCTGGCAAATACTGAGGAGGCTACAGTTGGTCTGGTTGATATTGAGGAGGCTTCAGATGGTCTGGCAGAACTAGTGAGCTTGGTTGTTGGCATGGCATCTGCTGTGAGGGGCTTTCTGAGGGTAGATCTATTTTGGACTTTTCCCTTTGAAACAGAGGTTTCGAATTCTGCACAGGGAAACAAACAATGACACACAGGATGAGGGAGAAAGTCAGATGGATGATGTTTACAACAGAATCAGTGTTCCGAACCCATGAGCTTCCACCAAACTGTACTTTAGAACCACACACTTTGTTCAAGGTTACAAACCTACCAACTCCAATCAAACTACATGGAGAAATAACACAGATGGCATGTGCAAAAGGTTTAGGAGAAAAACAAAGGCCTTGACTTAGCTCCAATGAAGAACGACACACCGAGTTTGTATCGCCTTGCATGACAACATTTGTTTAATCTACTACCTAACTTGTTGAAGTGGACTGCAAATGAACAACCTTGGGAGCCCGAAGACTTGACGCAAGTTCAGTGAGAGAAATGATAGGTGAGTGCTGACGATAAGAGAATGTGGAGCAAACTACTGCCTTACAATTTGCCAGCAAAAACCTCGTACCTTTTCCAAAGCAAGGCTGATTCTTCATAAGAAGTTCAGCAAACAGCTGTCGCTTGAAAGCCGACTTCGCCTTCACACAGTTCAGCAAGCAACAATTTAGATCAACCGGACTTGATCTAGCTTCCATTTTTGAAAGGTGAGCGTGGTCATCTGAATCAAGTACACCGCTGTCAAAGAGAGTGTCAACTAGAGGGAAGGCCTTCATGTGATGGGTGACTTCGGCAAACAGCAGTCGCTGGCTGCTTGCTGTCTCCACCGGGAAGAATTCAACAACTGGTTCTTCCTCGAATTCTGTACAGAAAAGAACTTTGGTTTATCCTCCTGACGCTTAACTTGTCTAAGCGAAGAGGTGATGGAGACAAAATGCTTGAGCAGTAATTCACTCGAGCATAACGTGAATGAAGTAGTCGCCAAATCATGGTTCAGCCTTTCTGGCAATCTCCTTAGAGAAGATATATCAGAACTGTTCTAAATATAATGATTATCTTTTAATTTCCCTAAAATGTATTCCCTACAAATCTATAAAGAAAGTTAAAATGGTAGCAAGTTTCAGGGCCATGCTTACCGAAAGTGTACATATCTAACCCAATGGTGGGACTGATTAAGAGCTCACTCAAAACATATACCTCGGCAGCGCCCATACCAATTGTCATGACATCCAGTCTGCCTGTGTAATGGACTAGAAAAGCGTGAATACGATTGGTGTTTTGCCTTTCTTTAGGACTGAACCCAGAGCTTAAATGAAGAAAAAAGAAAAAAAGGACAGGTGCAAGTGAGAGGAAAGGCAGGCAAGCCTCACCATATGAGAGAGCCAGGAAGCGGGGTTGATCCTTGACAAGGAGCCTTGCAAACGTCTGTCGCTTCACAGCAGATTTTCCCTTCACACAATTCAACAAGAAGCTGTTTACGACGACGGCCTGTATGATCCCCTCCATCTTGGCCAACGAGGCATGTTCATCCGAGTTGAGCACATTGCAGTCCATTAGCATATCGACGAGCGGGAAGGCGCTCATGTGGTAGACTAGTTCAGCAAGTAGTGCTCGTTTGGATTTGCTCGTTTCAGCAGGAAAAAACTCCAAGATGGTGGTCGTGTCAGATTCTTTAAAGAAAACGATACAAAAGAGATGAAAATTTTGCATTAATTGTTGGAAGGTTGAGTTTCGTGACATGAAGCTTGGTGCCCGTTGAGTACAATAATGACAGATTGATGAAATTTGCTGACTTCTGCATGAAGTATAATACTGACAGAAACCACAAATGATGAAAAAGAAAAGGGACCAGTGGTGGCGACGGCCTTTCTTTCCTGTCTTTCCATTGTTTGTGCCGTGACCATCAGCGTTGCACTGCATGTAGAAATCTATGAATTTCATCAATCTATGGAAATTGTGTTCTGATACAAAAATTGTTGCCATGGCATTCTTACCAAAGACCAAAGAAGGTATATATTGTGCTGAGAGCATAAACTAGATCGAACCTAGGTTAATATCACTTTAAGCTAACTACTTTTACAAAAGGATACTTTTTACATACCAATCAGCAGCTGTGCCAAACTGATGCTGCCGATGCCTATGCTGCCTTGGGGGATGTCTGGAGTGCAGACTGATGTTTTTGAGGTTGATTCATGGCCAGCTGCACGGTGAGCTGGTGCTTCTTGTGTAGAGGTCGTTGCATGATTACCAAAACCAGCTTGTAGTGATGTGGTAGGTGCTCTGATGTTTTCCAAACTGTCACCCTCATGCCTCGAACCTCTTCTAGAGCTAGTAGGTGATGGGTCAGTAAGGTCAGAAAAATGATTTTCCCTGTCCTCTGCACAACATGGAGCCAGTCTCACCTGCAGTTGATCATTTGATCTGGTCTTTGCAAGGGCAATCGTGGTGCAGGAAGAACCATCTGTTCGGTAGCTGGTGATGGGATCCGTCGACACTGCTGAGTTTGGCTTGTGATCTTGAGCTGCTGGTCCCGGAAGAATGCTTATAGTTGGACTGTAAACATCCATGTTGGAGGAAGGATGTTGAGCCACACCACTTTGAGGTTGCTGCGCAGCAACCGCCCTTAAAGAGTTGTACTGACCTGCCCTGGTGTGCGTTGGCTGGTGATGGGCAACGCCATGGCATGGGGATGGCCAATGAGCAGGACGATCTGGAAACTGATGCTCAGCTGCCTCACTGAGAAATTGATGACCAGCGGTATGGGCTGCGATGTGATATTGTGCTCCAACGCCATGTAATTGTGGTTGTTTGTCTTGCCCTGAAGCTGGAGGGATTTCACTGAACTGTTCCTCTTCTGTCAAGGCACTCTGACCAGAAAACAGCCAAAAGCAGACGATACCCAATCAGTCAGACTAAGCTGATGATGCTCACACATTCCACAAATTTCTGCTCGTTTGAAATGGCTAGAATCAAATCAGTTGAGCTATCTCCATATTAAGAAGCCCGAGTCTCCGTGGCAACAAGGTACGTTGATATCGAGTGGTACGTAGGTATTTTGGGGTCAGAAGGAAAGGGTTCTGCAATATGTGTTTATTGGACTTCTCATGGCATATCATGGAATTTTCATTGAGCATATGCTCCAGATCTGCAGCCTCGGGCAGTCTTATGGGTACTTAGACATGAAGTTCAAAATTGTGCCGTGTTTTCACAGCTGAGGATAAGCGTCAACGAAGTAGTGACTCCGAGGGGTGAACACAACTTTGACTGTGGCTTACCTTGAGAAGAAAGCTGAACAGCAACTGTACGAAGATTCCACATCCAGCTCTCTCCAGTGCTAAGTACAAAGTCTGACCATTCGGCTCGGCTGAATACCCCCACCAGACTTTTAAACACCAGAAGAGTATTTCTTTGTTGCAAACTCCCCTTGCCATGGCAGTTTTCACTGTTTGCAGGTAGTGAGCTCGCTCTGTGGCTGCAAAACTGTCTTCAGCCAGAGCTAAGCTGATCCCCGCACATTTGTCCGCAAATGCAGCTGCCATCATTCGGAATACAGACATCAGAACGCCTTCATCAATAGAATGCAAGGGTAAGCCTGACGCCCTGCAAGCACAAAGTGACAAAATATCTTAAAACATATCAAACAGCCCTCTCGCCCATCAAGCTGCAATATCAGCAATCAAGAAAGGAAATGTTTCCCCAATTACAAGGCCATCATCGCCAGGAGTCCTCAGGTGTTGACGTTGACATCATTCGAGCCCGAGCAGTCAGCTCAAGATTGTTGCGATGTGACACTTGTTCATGCTATACTGTGGTCATAGTGGCCAGCCATGCACACCCGCCCACTTATGCACTCACACAATATGACCCACCGACACATACAGGCAATATTGCATGTGTTAGTAATTGACACATACATACAGGCAACATTGCATGTGTTAGTAATTGACACATATTGCGAACACAACAAGTGTGGGTTTGGTGCATGCTGAAGTTTTTGTCTTGTCTCAGATAGACTTGGCACGTGAAGGAAAAACCGATCCAGCGAAGGACCGGCAACACACAGGAAAAAATGGATGGAAGTATTCCTCATGTGCACAAAAACAAAAACGAGAAACAGGAAAAAGAAAACAAGAAGAAAACAAAGTTGGTACAAAAGGAAAGGCAGCCTGCGACTCCGAAGAGAAGAAAAGAAAAGGAATAAGCAGTAGGCTGTCAACCATGACACAACCAGACAAAACCATGACAACCATGGCAAGGATGGTCACAAGCAACCGAGGCATCTATCATTGCACGTTATGCCTGCCATCATCACCATGGCAATAACTATTGTCCTAGCAGCACCAAGACGACAGAGCTTCGAAATGGCTTTCCCTGAGTCCGTCTGCATTCTGACCAATCTTAACCATGAGAATAAGAAGAAGAAGAAGAAGAAGAAGAAGAAGAAGAGGAAAAAGAGTTAGAAGAAAAATGGACTTGGGGGAGGGCTCGAACCTGTGGCAACATTGTCTAGCCCAGCCGGAATGCCACGGTCATTACTGCTCAGCCACTCAGCCAGCTCAAAAAAATTGGCTTCGTGGAGCGGTAATAGGCATTCCAACTGCACACGATCAATCCAGGGAGGGGAAGGGGAGGGGGAGAAACAGAGAAGGGAAGAGAGCAGCCGAAAGCGGCGCTGTGAAGAGAAGACAGTGCTAGAAATCCTTTCGGACCAGCGTGAAAGAATAGTAATAGTGTCGACACAGTTGCAAAAAGCATTGCGACAATTATAAGCATGAGAAGAAGAAGAAAAATTGAGACGAGGGGAGGGCCCGAACCTGCGGCACCATCGCCTAGCCAAGCTGGAATGCCATGGTCGTAACTGCTCAGCCACTCAGCGAACTCAAAAAGTTGGCTTTGAGTTGGTTCAGGGGCTCAGCAGTTATGGCCCTGGCATTCCGGCTGGGCTAGGGGATGGTGCCGCAGGTTCGAGCCCTCCTCTCGGGTCAATTTTTCTTCTTCTTCTCATACTTATGATTGTCACAATTCTTTCTTCAACAGGATCGACTGTATTCTGAACAATGTTACTACCTAATATGTTGAGAGGAAGAACATCGCACCGAGCCAGGCACCAAGAAAGGCGGGACTTTCAATGATGCAGCAGCATGTGCAGTGGTTGCTCAGCGGATTTAAAGTCCCTGGTGAGAATGTCCCAGGACACTGAGAGTGCGGCCAGACATGGGATAGCGACAAAGCTGTTGCTAAGAAGAGCAGAGACAGCCCTCTCACCCAGATCTTCTTGGCTGGAAACACTCTATTCCCTTTAACTTTGCTTAGTCAAATGAAAGATGACTTTTCCTTTTTTGGAAGTTGCAATCAATTGAACAATAGTGAACAGCTTCATCTGATGAAAGTCTCTGCATGCGCTGTGCACCCCAGCAAACGGTCCAGAGGGATAACGTTTTATAAAGTTGGGGAAAGAGAGAGATTGGAGGGGGAGGGGGGGTTGGAATGTAATATGATGAAATACTATTGGTCTTGGAAACATCACACCAAGATAACAATGGCAAACAGCTTTAATACCCTGTTACTGTGACTGTTACTGTTACTCACATGATGTTTGTTGAGCTTCAACCTGGAGGGATGGGCTTCGTCAAGTATGGGATGGATGTATCCTTTTCAGACAAGCAAGACGAAAACACCTGCAGTTCTAAACAGCGCAGAGAGCAGGATCATTATGAGAACGTGAAAGATTAAGTTTCAGTAAAAATCATTTGAATGAATGGACTGCAGCAGACGATT
This sequence comes from Clathrina lutea, assembly GCA_028571005.1. NCBI lineage: Eukaryota > Metazoa > Porifera > Calcarea > Clathrinida > Clathrinidae > Clathrina > Clathrina lutea. The sequence continues at coordinate 6,607 of JAOWAR010200727.1, read as the reverse complement.
TTTTCTTTTTGAAAGCCAAGAGGCAGAGTAGAAAGTCAGAGAAGTAGAAGTAAGAGAAGAGAAAGAATGTAAAGGGGACTCACGGGAACGCCATCCGTCAAACAGAAGTACAGGTTGGGTCGGACTCGAACTTGCGTTACCAATTCACCTAGCAGATGAGAGTCACTCGCGCTATCCGAATATGCCACGAGACCGTCCTCAAAAAGAACGGCTGTGTCGCATCTTCCAACAGAGGATACTCGATCGCCTACCCGGTTGAGCCAGATGCCCGAAAATGTCGAGAGAGTGTCAGCACCAAGTGCGGCAATGAGAACACGTTCTACGTGATTCATTCAAGCCAGCCCGGAAAGACGAAGATGGTACAAGGCCAGGTGACAGCGGCCCACTGTAAATCAGTTTTGAAAGCCAAGAGGCAGAGTAGAAAGTCATTTTCGGGCATCGGGCTCAACCGGGTAGGCGATTGAGTATCCTCCGTTGGAAGATGCGACACGGCCGTTCTTTTTGAGGACGGTCTCATGGCCGGTATTCGGATAGTGCGAGTGACTCTTGTCTGCTAGGTGAATTGGTGCCGCAGGTTCGAGTCCGGCTCAACCTGTACTTCTGCAGTAGATGAGACAAAAAATGCAATGGAGAACTTGCAAGGTTTTGAGAAATAAAGGGAGAAGAGACTCAAAGAGAGAGAGAGAGAGATAAGATAGAGAGCCAGAGAAAGAGAAAGAGAGTGAGAGGGAGGGAGAATGAGGGGGAGACAGGGACAGAAAGATGGGGAGTGTGTGAGAGACCGAGCGAAACAGACAGATAAGCAGAGGGAAAGGCAGGGGGAAAGAGAGAGAGAGAGCTGAATCAGAGGACACCGGAAGGAAAGCCGGGGCGAGAAGAAGGTGATGGAAGTTATCATCGGACAAGTAGAAAAGAGAGGACGGGACAGTGAGGATGATACCAGGTTTTCAGAAAAGAAAGGAGCTAGGATAAATCATTTCAAGTGAACCAAGCTACAGACCAGAAAGGTACAAGAGGCAATCACAGAAAGATAGAAAGCATAGTGTCACAACAACCGTTATTGGTAGCTAGGCAACCATATTTGGTAGCTAGGCAATGTGTACTCTGCATACTCTGCATACGCTTTAGTCTGTAACATAGATGACACTGAAAGATCTACTTCTTGCTGGGACATGTTAGATTATTTTTTGGCTCCCTTGCAGTCTCCACCACACAGTTTATGTTAAAGTATAACGACATTTCAGCAAGGTTGGTCTTACTTTTGTCTGGTTGAAATGGGTAAAGATGGCATTTCTGCAAAAACCCAATTAAACTTTGCTGCAGGTAGGAAAACAATACTCCAAGGAGCAGTTGGATTGCGCCACCGCTGAAAGCTGTTTTGCTGACAGAGCGCTCTTTACGATCTTTAGACTCAATTTAGTTTCATCGTGTCTCATCTAGTCTACGCTTCTCTTCATTTCTATGTTCTATCATTCCTACCTGGAATGCTTGCCCACCTTCTCAACGGTTGCGGAATGCAGCTCCTTGTGCTCATTTCGTTCCGCTTTACCTACTCATTTTCTTCCCGCTGACAAGTTCCATTTTACATTTTAGCTTTCTTTTATATTGTTATATTGTTTCTTTTCTGTAGAGGAGACTCCCTTGATCAGTACTTCCCCTTCTACTGGACTATCACCTTAAAGATATCATGATCAGGTGAAATAATTATAATAAATTAAACTGCGCCAATCAGATCGTGGAGAGAATACGTCAAGGTTTCCCCAGTAAACAATCCTCTTCTTCCTTGCTTCTCATTCTCTTCTTCCTTGCTTCTCATTCCCTTCTTTCTTGCTTCTCGTGGTTCTTGAATTAGTTTGAGCGTCTTGATTTCTTCCAAAGGATAATTTTCTTTCTTCAACGTTGTTCGTGAAAGACTGTACAACAGTACAGGTGTTATCATTTGGCTTCAGCGCAGAAATGCTATCATTGCTGTAAAATGTGATCTTAATGACTCTAACCGATTGAACCTGACAAAGGCAAGGGCAACCTTGCGGAAACGCTGTTACACTACCAACTGTGTGCTGGGGAAAAGAGAGAGAGAGAGAGTAAAAGAAAATGAGAGAGAGAGAGTAAAAGAAAATGAGAGAGAGAGAGAGTAAAAGAAAATGAGAGAGAGAGAGAGAGTAAAAGAAAATGAGAGAGAGAGAGAGAGTAAAAGAAAATGGATGACAATCTTCTGTGCTCTTCCATCTTGTTTTGGTTCTTGCATGACATTACTCGGTCCTCATCTTCTTTCTTAATGAATTTCTTGAATGAAACTCATGGCTCTTTGACTGTGGTCAAAATAAGAGCAAGACCAGAAATATAATGTACTACGAAAACATGGACAGGGAAGAATCGAAAGAATAAAAAAAGAAATCGACTGTCACAACAACGGCGTAGAATATTACATCCCTTCAATCGCATTACACCGCACCCGCAGGGCACCTGAGAGCTGCAACAACTGAGTCATACAGTAAGATTGAGACCAAGACTCCACGGCAGGGGCTGAGCTTGCGCAGATTGAGCTACAGAAAGTACAGGTACAATAGCGTTCAACGAGTGCCAATGACGTAAGGTGAGGCGTGCGGTTACAAACAAGATTCTAATGCTGTACTCACAACAATTTCAATATCACCAAGTTCTCCTTCACCCGTGAAAGGAAGAGAAAAAGAAGAAAACCGTGGCGGAGACGACGCGTCGAACTCGGGTAGATGCCACTGCGGAGTATGCATGCTTGCGGAGTGCTCTAACGAACTGTTAGAGCCTGTTCACTTGATTACAACCGATCGCTGATGACTGCGATTGAGAGTGACGAACACTTTCAAGGCCATGCTTCCCAATTTACACAGAGGAATATGCTCGATACTGCTGGCAAAGCATCCTTTCAGGGTGCTCGTGTTTCGATCGGCCTTGCCTTTCTTGTCTCAGTGAAATTGCTTTGAAAGCCGCCGATCAGTTTTTCAAGGCGCTCTGAGCCCAATACAATGGCAAGGCCGGTATATGTCACGAACTGCTTGCAACTGGGTTTAAGGTAGTCGTGCACAATGAGCAGGGGCCTGAGTATAACTGGATGTAACGTTATAACAGAAAATTAAAAAAAAGAGGCGCTCTAAGTTCAACCCCTTGATCTTCTGTATGCGGGCAAGGGGTGCACTGCACGGGCATTCAAGCAAGCGCGACCATCGCACCTATCCGCGCCCCCACAGCGACAGTGCCTTGAGTACTCCTTCTGAAATGAATATTCTTGGCACTCTGCACATGTCGTGAGTCTTGAGTCAGCCGAGCGGTCAATTCCTCTCTTCACCTTTCACGGCATGTTCAAAGGAATAAAGATAACTCAACTCCATGATCCACGCTTCGCTCACCTCACGCGTACTAGCAGTCGCAGCCTATGATGCGGGGCCTTAAGGCGCCCTATAGAATGGCGCAAGCGGCCACGGGCCACACACAGCCTCGGAGCTGCCAACAATGACTGGCAAACCTCAATCCGACACTTCTGCAAAAAGCTGAAGAGAAAAAGAGAAGCCTGAAGAACGTACTTGCTTGTTCTAGCGGACTTTTTCACAACCAGAAAAATCGGAGTCCTTCACAACACTTTCTCTTCATTCTGTTCTCACCTATTTTAACGTTAACAAAAGTTCGATCGAGCGCAGACTTTCACGAGCGCTGGAGTCGGCGAATTAGCTGCCAGAGAATCAAAGACCCAGACACTGCTCTGAAGTACAGCAAACGACGTTCACATTGGAGAGCGACTGGAAGGGCGGGCTCAGGATTCAGGAATCGCTGAGGATAAGACAGTGAAGTCCCAAGACTGCAAGAGGCGACGTCACCGCTTGCACCAGGTCATGGTCACGTTCAGTATTGAAGTTCGTGAAGGCGACTTTGATCATCCATAAATTTCTCAGCTTCAGCATGTTCAATGGCATGCCCAACGCGACGCACCGTTGGCCTGCAATTGCGTGTACCGATGGATTACACTTAGACTGTGGACTACCGTATACACAAGCCGCAATGTCATCGTGGCACCGACCATGCCAACGTTCCCGCTTGCATAATACTGTATGGGCGCATTGCCGACGGCCGGGGCGCGCCAATGCCATTCAAGTTGGAGGCATTGAACCGGTGCGTTGATGGTAACCTCCAGCCGAGATCATCGCCCTGATACTGGTAGTCTCGAAAATACCCAGCTTGATAAAGATGTTTACTCGGGATTCCGTCTAATACCTGATAATATTTCTCATTTCATTCTCACGTTTTACGCCTGGGTACTTTCTCTGCGGCAGCACCTATTTTTTCCACGGCATTTACCTGCCCCTCGCCCACTTTCCTTATCACACCAATCTATCTTACTTAATCACTTTCACCTTTTTCTTTTTTTTTTGATTTTGAATCCTCACTTTAGTTCTTTCTCTTTCTCCCTGTCTCTGGAATGGCAGATTGACAAATCAGCTGGTACTAGCCTAGAAGGAGCAGGGATGAGTCCTGTAGGGAAAAAAAAGACGAGGAATTTTGGCCTCACAAGTGCGAAATTGCAACTCAAGACAGATGTTCAAACTTAGGCCACCCGAGATGCGGAGTACTTCCTTTCGTTACAAGTATGTACTGTGAAGATTGACACGGGCAGCTACAGAGCCAGATGAGCTTCGAGGCTGTTCCTGATCACTAAGTCTTGTTAACGATCACTGAAACCAGAAGTTGAGTGTTGTTTGCTAAATTCATGTGGCATCGGATAGAGTCTGCCATCCTTCTTCTGCTCTGTTTTTTTGAAGCTGAAAATGTCCGATGGGTGAAGCGTTCTCCCTTTTCTCTTTCCTCCTTCTCCTTCCTGAATTTGCAAGGGGAGGCGAAGGCTCTCGCGCGTTGTTTTGTCTAGTGGTGATCGTCGCCTGGAAGAGCTTTCTCGACTGGTTTCTTGAGAGAAGACTGAGACGTGAACGACTAGTAGCAGGAGCGGTGTCGATCGTAGTACAACACATTCTTCGCACACAAGTCCTGCTCCTTATTCTCCAACTGAATTTATTCATCTTCCCTCACTTAGCAGAGTGGCCGGTGTCGAGTCTCCTTCGCCGCGCACGGGCTTCTCTTCCCGTCGCCGATCACGCCGTTCTCGCTTCTCTGACTGTCAGAACAAGCACAAAGTCGGGTCAGTGCGCGGAACACAGCTCCTCGTCCGGGGGCCATCACTTGGAAAAAACACGAGAAATTTTCCTTGGCGGGCTCTCCTCTTCTTCCGCAGCCTCGATCGAGTCTCGACTTCCCCTCCAAGATCATGCAACTGAAAGCTTGCATTGGCAACACGGGTTCGGCCGTATGCATGCACGCGATATATTTAGATACGTTGCCATAGCTGTCTCCATCGAAACTGTAATGTGGTAATAACAAGAATTAAGCTAAGGCAAGCATGTGAAAAGTTTGAACAGCAGCGCTTACTGGCACGTCGCAGTTACAAGGTTTAACAAAAAGATAATCACACCGATGGGTTTTTCCAAAAATAACACCAATGGGGAATTCTTCATTGCCAAGAAAGTCATTTCTGAAAATTTGACAACAATACGGTTTAAGACGAGCTTCCTTTTTCAAACGAATATTCACAAAAGAAACCAATAGCACTGTAGCTCTGAACAGACGGTCAGAAAAATCCCTTCTCTGCCAGCTTTGGACATCCGTAATCCCTGTAAATTTTGTTTGGTAAGTCGGCGTTGTTTAGCAATACGTCTAATTTTGTTTGGTAAGTCGGCGTTGTTTAGCAATACGTCTAGCCAGCGGTGTATTCAAAGTGATGTTGGCCACTTCTTAGACCGGAATTCAAGATAGGATTAGATGGCTGTTATCCAGATTGACCCATGGACTACGACTGGCTCCCGATCAATCAATATTATAATGTTTTGTGAGGGCAGAGGTTAAAAATTTCTAATGGGATGATCCATGATGTGCAATTTTAAGAAAAGGAGTTTGTTTCCGCCCGGGATCGAACCGGGGACCTTGCGCGTGTGAGGCGGACGTGATAACCGCTACACCACAAAACCACCTGATGGAGTAGGCGCGCAGACGTAGACATCAAGTGGGGTTATTTATGAAATGATTTAAACTTCACCCGAAGCAAAGAAGTGCAAATACAGCAGTAATCAAGAGGATCGATAGTAAGAGGGGCTGGAGAAAGAACAGCAGAAGAGTCCCCGGATCTAACTTGCGCAGCCGGGGCTGGTCGACATTTTTCGACTGAAACAAAACCTAGAAAAAAAATACTTATTATCGTGACGCACAGTGCGCCTTTAACATATCCCGACAAGAAAGGAGCCCTTACTTTTGCACTGGGTGTCATGTTCATTCCAGGCATCCAAGCATTTTGTCCGGTCTCCTCAACAGGTAGATGGAGTTATCATGGGCTAACACTGGGGTAAGAGTAAGCATAAATGATGATTTCAGCTGCAGTCCCGGTTGGGACACCTTAAGATCCTTTTTCCCTTCGACAGCTTTCTGTATTTCATTTTGTGCAGTGTGCTAGCTCATTAAGGCAGGACCCCCCTTGATGGACCAAAATGGTCATTTTTGACTTTTTGGCATGGTCTTATAGAGATTGCGATAA
>JAOWAR010200616.1:0-15184 GCA_028571005.1 Clathrina lutea | reverse complement strand
GACGGGCGCCGTGGCCTCCCGCCTCGATTGATGCGTCCTCCTGATCGCTCATGGTTCTAGCTCGTGATCTTGGTGGTGGCGGGCGGGTGGCGTCGGTGGTGGTGGCGGGCAGGTGGCGTCGGTGGTGGTGGCGGGTGGGTGGCGTCGGTGGTGGTGGCAGGCGGGTGGTGGTGATGGTGGTGGCAGCGGTAGGGGCAGAGATCGATTTTTTATCATGCAACTAATCCGAGCGTAAACACCCAGGTGAATTCGAGGATTTACTCGCAATGAAGGCGGGTCAAGGCTTCCAATAGACTTCAAACCATTGTGAAATGTTCCATGTAGCAACTAAATCTACTATGCACAAAGATGGTACCGCATGACAAGGGGTTAAGTGAAGTGCAGGTCAGGTAATACGTTTACCTTCACCTGTGGGATGTTACTTACAAAGCCAAAGGTGTTTCTTTAGATTTTTGTGTAGAACATTTCTGTTGCTATTTAAGGTCATTAGCGCCATGGCAGAAGGAGAAAGCTTTTGCTTAAAGCATCGTTCAGGGACATGATGAAGAGCCTAGTCATTGAAATAGTTGTTGTGCTCAACTGAAGAGCACCAAAGACGCAATGGAATTTTGGATTAGAATGGCAGTAAAGTTTTGCTAGGAAAAGGATTTTCAACTTAATCTGGGCAGCTCTTCGGCTAAGGTGTTCAATGAAACTCTTCAACTGTTTTACGCAGGCCAAAGGACAAAGACTGGAGGGGTGTACACGCATACTAGTTATCTGGCTGCCGTACCACTATTCAGCATGAACTTCAAGCAAGGCCAAAGCCGCTCAACTTTTCATAGATCCTGCCTTAAAATGAAGCAACCTTGTAAGTCCTCGGCAAAGTATTGAAGAAGAACAAGAATGATGGGCTGGAACAACCTGAAGTTCACAAGGAAGTGATTCCTGCAAGTCTACTAGAGCTAGCTGATTGACAAAACTTGGTCTACTCAGCGACTTACATATCAATCGTGCGATATCACAAAAGTCCATCACAGAAGCACAGCAAATCATTTCTTTAATTTCGCTTAAATTGCTAATAGAGGTCGTTAACTGAAATCCAATTTTAATTGCATCCAATTTTTTTCTTCACTTCATCCTGTAATAAAGGTCTGCTAGCAGGCTTTTATTCATGATAAAACACTATATTTAGCTCACAAAACACAAGAAAGCAATAAGAATAAGACAGAAGAATTTTAAGAGTTAAGACGTTTCTGTGCACTGCATCATCTTCAGTTAGCTATGGGATCAAAACAGCACTGAAACGGTGTGATGGAATCAAAAGACCTATGGGCTTTCATCATTATAGGGTAGAATGTGTGTGTAAGGTGTGTGAGTGTGATGAAGGAAGCGTGAGATGAAGTGCGAAGACTGTTTTGAGTTGGCATGGTGTCATGGATAGGAAGGGGTGGTGCTTGTCAAGGTGAGAGTGAAGGGTGATCGGTGTGAGTTTGCAGAGCTGGTCAGTGAGGTGTTCGTGTGCAGGCAAGAAAAATAGAGCTGTGAAAGAGGCCGGGGTTATAGAGAGGAGAAACATTGCCAAGTGTTTCAACACCGATTTGATCTGATCGCCAACTGAAGATGATGCAGTGCACAGAAACACTTTACCACCTTTCCGTCTCACTCTCAGCATCCTTTTTTGTCGTTGGTTTCATCTGGTTTACGAACCAAATAAAGTATTACAACCAATTCCTCATAATCAACTAACCTTCCCATCAGTGACTTTAAGATGCTTAAGCTTAAAGTAAAAAAAAAAAAACGAGCAAAGCGTGGAAAGCCAGTGAAGAAGAATATATTGACCATGGAAACCTTACGTGCTCCAATCGCAGTTCTGAATGTTATTGATATGCTCTTGGCTCCAACACCCTTTGAGGTTGAGGCACGTAGGTAAACTTTGTAGAGTGTGTCTGGAACCAGATTCCGTAAAACCACGGTGGTGGCAGATTTGGCTACAGTCATATTCGAGGAGGCTGAATATAATGGACCCTTGTTGTATCGCTTTGAGTAGCTGTAGAAGATCTGACACGAAGTGAGAAAATGCAACGCCATGTTAAAGTCTAACACAAAGGTAATATACTGTGTTTGCTCACGGTAAACATTGGGCTGAACTGACAGTAACTCAGGAACAAAGGTCTTTTTCACTCTACTACTACTGGGGGTACTCAACAAAAGGCTCCCTTCTCTGGTTTGTGGACAGTCTGTACCCACATGACAGGACAGAGTCAAATTCCACAGCCCAGAAACTATTTGATGTCAACGAAGAGGCTCTATAAGTGGTGGGTAAAGCAGGGATGTGGAAGATGAGGCCGTGGGTTCGAGGGTAAATTTTGAGTTTACTATGGGTCCTGCGCAAGCAGCAAGACAACAGCATCCCCTGAAAAACGTTGAGGAGCACAACAGACCAGCTAAACGACACTTTACTAAACACGGTAGCATTTAGTCTTGAAGTGGCAACAGTAAAATGTTACGTGTGATGTTTCAAGCCATGTTCAGTTTGAAAATGAAGTTGGAGTAGCATGCTGCAACATCTTGCACAATGACTATGGACGCTTCAAGACTCAAAATAAACATTATCCACCCTTAGTGGTAGTAGTTCTGCCCATTTAGGGATTGATTTCACCCTCAATTTTGTTTCGTTTTTCCTAAAAGGCGTGAATTTGCAGAAATTGAGAATTGGAAGCCGCAAAGGTGGGAACTTCAAACTCTGTTTTCCCAAAACCTGGTTCCAAATGTTGTTCGTCACAACTTCGCTCTGACTCACTGGATTGACTTCATGTTTTCTGCACAACCTCGTCACTCCCAGACCTAAAAGATTGCTTTAGGACGTTGTCAGGAATGACCAGTGATCACACACATATATGGGCACAACGCAGGGACCAATAGATGTACAGGAGAAGGAGGATCCAAGGGAACAAACTTCTTTCTGGCCCACGAAACTATCAGAAAGACTTACTCGCTTGACTAAACAGTAACCTCACCAGGTCGTTAAGTCACAAGATCACTTTATTTCTTTGTCAGGAAGTTCTGCATGTGCATGCACTGAGCAGCGTGAATCACTGGCAGATCTGACTTTCGAGTTTAATGACGGCAAACAATAGCTTCAAACAAAACATGTTTTCATTTTTCTTGAGAAATGGGCAGACAGAGTTTTCCCAAAAGTTGAAATCAGTTGCCTAGAGTGTGCAGTTTCTAGTCAAAGTGGTGACAGTCAAGTGGTGACCATGTCAAAAGCAGAATGGTGAAGTTTGCCTTCTCCTACCTCTATGCAAAGAAAGATCGACACAGGGAAACACCTCGCATCTACAACAGAAGCTTTCCGGGTAGTTGCTCTGGCACATGAAAGAGAAAACACCGTTTTTTCCCACATTTGAACCCTCCAACAGTTTTGCGTAGAAAAATCTGCATCCCAGTGCTGATGAAATTGTGACATCAGTTTCTGACTGCCGCTGATTCCCACTTGGACGGTCTCAACAGTTGCGCAACAACAACAACAAAAAAAACAAGCACAACGGTACCAAGATCACCACAGGGTAGCATTTGAACTTTCCATATTTGCTTCAAGAAGATCAAGTCGTCGGCCTTTCCAGCTGTTTCTTGTGGTGACTTCTCTTTGACGTTGGTGTTGAAGCGACAATGGCCGGTGTTGTGCGAGGCTTTGATTTGGGATTAGATCTGGACAGCATGAGCTCAGTTGGCGAAGAGTCTTCTTAGGGAGCAAGGACCAATGTCAGTTTACACCAGCTCACACTTCAACCCTGAAGGATTGAGCGACGGCGACAGCAACAAAGAAGATGAAGGAAGTAGTAGTGACAGTGATTATCTGTTTGGTCGGGAAGCTGCGAGAAGACGCGGATGAAGCGCTCGTTGTCAAGGTGGGCGTGGAAGAGGTGGCATCTGTTGTGGACGTGGAGTCAGTCGTGGAGGACATGGACCTTGTCACGAGCATGGAGTTGGTCATGGAGGACTTGATGCTGGTCCCAGCTAGAAGAGGGAAATGAATGGGAGGAGCAGGAGCAGAAGAAGGAGACGTGCCACCATTGACAGGAATATGGACTTAAAGTTGAGCTTTTTGCGGTTCTATGTTACCAACATTTTATTGCTGTATGGATAATAGTATAGAAAGGAGGTGTTTCCTCACCGCCGATAGTGCTCAATATCCTAGCTAGGGTAGAGCTCGATAAAATTGTAACACACTCAAGAGTCTGGGTTCAGCTTGTTACTCCGAGTTTCTTGGCTTGAAAGGCCAATCTTCAGACGAGTGGATTGTGGGAGAGAGAGATGTACAGAGGGGGCTTATAAGGTTGGTGCCGCTAAGGTGCAGGTGCTAGACAGAAAGTTGTGAAAAGAGGAATGAGTGAGAATGGATGGATAAGTGCGAGAACATTTCGTGCGAGAACGCCTACGTGACCGCAGTGCCTGCAAGGAGCAACTGTCGCTGATGGCGGTACTTCGCTGTCATTTCTGACCGCTTGTTGAGGGCCGTTCTTTTGTCGGCGAATAGTATGGGTACCCTTCGGCGAGGCAGAGATTGCAGCGCTTGCTGCGGTTATTGTACGCCTGGGTGCGCTCTACAATCCTCCACGTGAGAATGTAGGGGGTACCGCCCTTTGCGAGTCCCCACACGTGCTTCGATAGCTCCGTCGACTTGGAGTACTTTTCATGGTGCATGCTTGTTTTGTGGCCTGCGTGGCGGGTTTTGAACTTATTCGCGGTCATTCCAATGTACGTGCGCTTGACATCACCCGCAGTAACGGTCCCTTCGTAAACAACATTTGTCGACCTGCACTTGCCGTTCAGGGGACACTGAGCCTTGACGCGGCAGTAGCACGACTTGTCTGGTGTCCGTGCATGCGCCTTGAGCAGAGCAGTGTTGTGGTTGTTTAACAACGTTGCCATATTCCTTGAGGAGCTGTACCCCACCTTCACATTGTTCTTGTTGAGCAGTTTGCGCAGGAGCGGGTCCTTGCTGTATGGATAATAAAACTATTTCCTCACAGAAAAGATATATTCTAATGCTTTCAGAAATTGCCATGTTCTGTTGAAAGTGCTCTGTTCTAAAGGCAGGACTAGATTATGTGTCGATGACTGTCCAAAATGTGTCTTTAGAGCCATTCTGGTGAGCCAAAATTTGCTCAAAAATTGAGACAAAGGCGCGAGAGCAGGTGCTAGCCAAGCACTGAACCCAGAGCTCTGCACCAGGCCTATGCATGGCCATGGCGGTGATCGTGGTGATCTCACAGCGATCATCATATGGATGTAATCATTGAAGCATGCGTCGGGTGTGTGTTAGCTATATATTGTGAAATCTCGCCAACCAAAATGCGCACTATTCATTGCATGCCTATGTTACATTATATAGCATGTGTGCTGCGCTGAGTAGCCAGGGAGCCAAAATTACATTAAAGTACATGTACAAAAAATCTTTGCGGGCCGGCAATGTGTATTCGGTGACAAAAGCCAATTTCTTCCTTGATCTCAAGTTCTTTTCAGTGGAGCAATCCTATGTATGCCCAAATATAGCTTGTTTCTCTCCACCGTTAAATTTCCGATGTTCAGGATTGCAAGGAAAAGTAGCTTGCACGTTGTGATGTGTAAGGTTTGGCGTCAATTTTACTTTCGATCAGCCAGAAGGTTAAGGCTATAGGACAACACACAGCAATCTACCCTGCTACATGAACCATTTCTGGTTTGCTTTTCGTCAAATCCGTTTTTAGATTCAAAGCACATGCCAAAAGGACAATCCTGACCAAATAGCAGCTTAGTTATCCTGATACACCCATCCTCATGGCACACTTTTTTTGCTATTTTCTCTCGACTTTTCTTGCAGTAGACTAGATGAAAGACCACACTCTACCAGAATGGTTTCTCCTTCTTCCTCCCTTGGGATGGTTAACAAAGCCAAAGCAAGGCGTCTTCTTTTTTGTGCATTATGGTACCCATCTTCTTGGTGCTTTTCTCTAGATGACCCATTGTTTCGAGCTATCTTCTATGCTGACACCATAAATGCCCAGGGTGAAGAGCTTGGGTCAACAAGGTACGAAGCGCCCTCACAACGGTCAAGAATCAAGATCTCAAAGTGAAGGAGGAAAGTGGCACCAAATCCATGCAGTTGTTTCATTTTCGCAAGGCATCACTGACCGGGCCTTGCCTCGATCCGTTTCAATGGCCTAAACTCGCTGCACATCCAGTCTTCTTGAGAGTACTCCATTGCTGGACATGTACAGCTTAGTGGATATAAATGAGGTGCCAAGTCAATCAAACTTCATCAAGCATGATGGCTGACTTGGTTGTTGAGTTGAGCTTGCATATTTCTTTGTGTTTCCGTTGCATATTGAACAACATCATATGGATATTTTGATTAAAAAGGAAAAAAAACCTCCTTGGCCTCATTGAAATAAAAGAAAAAAAAACGTTCTCTTTCAGTGGCACCGCTCTATTGAAGAAACTTCTTATGTCACAGCCAGAGTCAAATCATTTCAAACAGGGCTATGACCTCGAAAGAGCCTTTTCTTTACTCTTTTTGTGTGTGGATATTTTCGGTGGTGTCAGCAATTAAGGTGTCGGGATAGGCTTAGTAGAGAAAGATGGCTCAGCATCATCCCAAGATAGCCAAAGAGGCAAGAGACAGTCGGAGATAAAGGAAGGTAATCCACTTCAGGCTGATTGCGCTAGAGACCATAGTAACAGAAACGCCAAACTAAGAGGCAAGATCTTGGCTAAAGTCTCCCCAAACGCAGCTGCATCATGGTCAAGAGCAGCTAGGGTCCTGCAGAGACAGATGCTCCTTCCTTCCAGCACCGGCACTGTTCTGTTTCTCAGTGTTTCAGAAGTGCATCTCGAGCTCACGACGCCGCCTTCTTCAGGAGTTCCATAGTGCTGTCCAGCTCTCCTTGGCAGGCCAGTGTAGAAGAGCAACTGCTGGGAGTCCCTCACAGACAACAGTGCAGAACTGGAGGCCCGAGACCGTACCCATTTTTTCAGCAGCGTCTATCTCTCTGCTTTATAATCCTCATCCTTTGCTTGAAGTCCAAACCAGGAAGACTTTCCACTACAGCACGGTCTAGTAGCCTGCCGACGTCTTTTGTCGCGAAGAGTGCACGCAAGAGGTGCGGCGTATGGATGGCTTGAGCCTTCTCACAGACTTCTGAAAACCACCAAGGTATAGGGAAAAGTCCCTCGAAACTTAGTGCTTTCCGCAGACAACAGCGTTGCTAGTCATCCAAAAGTTTGGTCCTTCGTCACGACGACTTGCAGTATCTGCCAGCGTTGGAGAGGTTCTTGTGGCGTAAAGGGTTGAAAACTTCATGTCGCGCACATTTCCTTTTATTTGTGCACAAAGTGGTCATAGCTCAGCATAGTATAGTGGTCATGGCTCGGCATAGTTAAGTCATGGCTCGGCATAGTGAAGTCATGGCTCGGCATAGTGAAGTCATGGCTCGGCATAGTGAAGTCATGGCTCGGCATAGTCAAAAAGAAAGAAAGGCTTCAAAGAGTGCGAGAGACTGAAACGATGGGAAAGAACCAGCTGCAGACGATCGAAATGCATGGCGGTCTGCATAGCAACCATCTTGACAACCAGGGTGATACCCCCTAACAAACCCAGACAATAATTTGGAGAAGGATCTATTTGAGGGACCATCTCAAAACATTATATTGATGAGTTTTTGGACTATGTCTTGAAGAAGAAATAAAAGAATGTTGATTAAACTGTTCTTGCTCGTTCTAAACTGTTCTTTCTCATTCTAAACTGTTCAGCATTTAATCTGGGCGTTGGCTCGTGCTCTGCAATCAAACTCTGCTGCCTTAGCATGCCTGCTGCTTGCTCACAGCAGCCCCCACTCGCCCATAATGGCTTTCAATCAGCCAGGGAGATTTGTGATCGAGCAATATCCTCTTCAAAGAAGAGGTGTGACCGCATGGAGAACTAGAGTTGAAGAAAATTAAATGAAGCTCATAATCTGTGAGGAGATCCGGACTTGTGGACGAGATAACCTGATTTAGAAACTGCACCATTGCCCACAATCATTTCGCTGGGTAACGTGAGGGCATCGAGGAAAGTGACGCGACTCTCGTCTGCTAGGCGATTTGGTGCCGAAGGTTCGAGTCCGGGTCTCAACACGGATTATGAGCTTCATTAAATTTTCTTTGATATCCTCTTCATCTGCTCTAACCATGAATTGATCTGTACCTTTGAAATCGAAGAAACTTTTATGAAGTTCATACTCCGTGCCAAGACCGGACTCAAACCTGCGGCACCAAATCGCCTAGCAGACGAGAGTTGCATTACTATCCATTATGCCATCATGTCATCCTTAAAAAGGATGATAATGACGCAGCTTCAAGGTCAGGCTATCTCGTTCACACGGGAGTTCATGGTCTGGAAGTTGGTGGTAGCGAGGGAACACCGGACGGCTAGCACATACAACGTGATTGGAACTGACGGCCCCGAAAGAAATGGTCAAACCGCGCTCGTGAGCTCAAATTGGAAAGAAGATACGTGACAGCACAGAGGAAATAAATTGAAATCGAATAAAATGTTATTCATAAAATTTTATGAATAAAATTTTATGAAGCTCAAACTCTATGCTGAGACGGGGACACGAACCTGCAACACAACATTGCCTAGCAGCTTATAGTCGCACCACCATCCACTCCCAATACGTCATCCTCAAAATGATGGGCAATGGTGCAGCTTCAGGAGTCCACAGTCTGGAAGATGAAGAAATTGAAGAAGACTTTTTCTTCGATTTCAACTTGTTTCCTCCATGCGGTCACGTATCTTCCTTGCAATCTGACCACGCTAGCTCGGCTTTGTCCATTTCTTTCGGGGACCGGTCAGTTCCAATCACGTTGTACGTGCTAATCGTTCGGTGTTCCCCCGCAACTACCCTCTTCCAGACCGCGGACTCCTGTGTGGACAAGATAGCCTGACCTTGAAGCTGCGTCATTACCCATCCATTTTAAGGATGACGTGATGGCGTAGTGGAAAATAACGCGACTCTTGTCTGCTAGGCGATTTGGTGCTGCAGGGTCAATTCCTGGTCTCGGCACGAAGTATGAACTTCATAAAACTTTCTTTGATTTCAATTTATTTCCTCCGTACGGTTCCATCCCTTCTTTCCAAGTTGTACCTTTGCTCGCTCCCTACTTCTGCCAATCATCGTCCACTGCCTTTGCTTGCTCACTGCAGCCTCCACTCACTCACAGTGGTCTTCAGTCATGCAGTCAGAGCGGTCTGCAGTTGCCTGACACACCCTTTGTCTGCACGCAGCAAACTCTGCTTGCCTTCTGTGACGGTCTGTCTCTCACTACTGCATTCACTTGCTCCAATGAAGAGTTTCCCTTTTCTTTCCACATTTCTAGACGCAAATAAACGTTTTCGCCACGAGATCCGGTTGATGAGGTTTTGGTTGAACTAATCGATATCAAGTGATACTGTAGAACATGCACAGTCCTTAAAGTACATAAATAAATAACCTATAATAATAACCTAGAGAATTTCAGCAACTTGGCAAGGGCAGCCTGAAAAGCTTACCATGTAGTCTTTCAAAATGCCATTTGGCTCAGATGGTTCGGACCATGATAACTGCACTGAAGTTTCATCTGCCTGGCCGGCCTGGGGAGACAGTGGTGCACTAGGAGCTAAGATGCACAAGGTAGAAGTTAGAGAGAGAAAATGAGAGAAAGCAACTCAGAAGAAATCAAAAAGAACAATTTCATCCCAACCGCTAAAATTGCAACAGGCTACCTTCAGGTGTTGAAAGTGTATCAAGCAAGGCAAATATAGACCAACTTCAGGTGCAAGCAGGCTAGCTATTCTACAATCATTTAACCCTCTGACCCAGCCCTCCATTTCTCAACCAGTTTGCAAGAGATGTTTATGAAATGCAGCACTCATTTTAGGTATCAATAACAGCAGCAGAATACAGAGGAGCCCAGCTAACAAGATGTTAACATTGGACCGTTAAAGTAACCTAAGGTGAAAGCATCGAAGGCCCAGGTTTAAACGGACTTTAATTTACTAGTATAGCAAGACCAATCAAGACAACGAAGTAGCCCAAACTGCATAGTTTCTGCACATGCACAGCGCTGGTTGTCCAACACAACCTGATGCGACCTACTGCGTGTAAACTACCACATACAAACAACTTCAGGCCTAGTAAACCAAGAAAATGCGGGCCTTGCGCCTTTAGAAAAGCTTGGACAATTTTGATTTTGAGATTTTTTCCAAAAGAAAGAGCCCTTGACCCACCGACCAAAAACCAAAACTTTCCATTTCAGTTTTCAGTTTCAGTTCTACTTTCTGTTCTACTTTCAGTTCTACTTTCAGGTCCTTTGGGAAGAAATCACACATGATCATGTACCTCAGTGCCTGACCTGGCACCGTGTTACCCAGCCATTCACTCATGCAGAAGCATCCGAAGACTTATCGATTAGCCTGACCCATGATTGTGATGACGTCTGCAAAGAGAATGCCGCCTCCCCTTTCTCCACATACTTTACAATCTTTCCTTGCTTTTACATGCTTAGAAGCGGATGATCAAGCAAGCCATGTGTACGATTCCAACAGATGACAGCGACAAATTGCACATACTCAGAGGTGGTCAAAGTATCGTGATCACGGATAAAGCCAAAGCTGCTCCCACTCTCAAAACGTTCACTACATAGCAGAGGTGAAAGTAGTCAAAGTGCATATCCCGTTGATACCTTCCACATGGACCTTTGACTTGCCTTGTGCATGCTGTCTCATTTTGTCCTCCCCTCCCTTTTTCACAGGTATCTCTGAATGAACCTTAGTTCTTATGACCATGCTGTTGGGTGGTAGGGCCTCAGAGATCGACGACGCCTCAGCCTCATAAACACTGGCTGAGTGTGTGGCATTGTCGGGAGACCTTTAGGCACTGCAAGCGGTCCATGATGGCGGTCATGCAATGAAACAATAATTCTTATTACCTTTCCATAGAAGCAATAATTATTTTTACATTTCCATAGAAACAACAATAATAATAATTATGTTTCCACAGAAAGAATAATTATTATTACATTTCCGCAGAAACAATAATTATATTACGTTTCCATAGAGCATTTGCGTCTGCGAGCTTACTCTATTTTGTTGTCTTGTCATCAATTCCTTTGGGATTGTGCCAGACGGTAGCCAGTGAAATAGTTAATGGAACTAGATTTGTCAACGGTGCTGATAGCCTGTAAATGACTAATCGAAAAAGAGCAAGGACCAAAAGCTCCTTCGTGCGTGAGTCTCCTTCTCCATGGGGTCATTTGACTGATTGGCTGTTCAGATTCCGGGGCCTTGGTTCCAATAGGGCCTCTCGCATGATTTCACACGCAAAACCAGTATTGTATTTGAGGAAGCCACCCACGTTGAGACACTATAGAATACCCACTGCACCTGGTTATGTCCCAGAGTACCACGGATCTGGGCGATTCACGAAACTTGAAGCTTGACTAGCTATACGCTGAGTGGAGTGCAATCCAAACACGCGCAGTTGTTAACTGCACACGTAGTGTTGAAGCAGGTGATGTGCTGGCTGCAGCAATCAGGAGAGACAGCTGTTTCCTCGGGCCAAAACAGGCCATTTCTTGGACTTTGTCACCCGAAGGGCAAACTTAGGCAAAAAGGCCGGTCTTGCCATATGTCGAGCACCTGGAAGTCCAGGGTGACATGCTAAGCATACATGTGGCCCTTTGGCACAATAGGAACACTGATCTGAGACCGGTCAGGCAGCCCGAAATCATCGAGTTGCTGCAGGCAGAGCTTCCAAAGCACTTTGATGAATATCAGCTATTTCTGCTGATTGCAACAAGAACTCCAGAGTCAGCTTGTCCTCTGATAACAATATTTGTTCAGGGCGGAAGATCTCACGCCACAGACGATGCAATTCATTAAGACGGTCTTGGCGCAGGAGCTATAAAAGCTGCACGTTTTGGCCAATTCCCGAAGATCGGTGTAAAAATCGTCAAAACGTTCACCCACACGTTAATCTTGCTGGAGCAGCGCCTGATGCTCACCTGTGTCATTCAACTGGCCCCTTGCGTAAACCTCCAGTTTCTTTAAAATGTCTGCAGAATTCATGGTGTCAAAACCTGCCAAGTCAAAATTGTCGACCGTCTTCAAGGTGCCATCGGAGAGGCACAACACAAGGACATTGAATTGCGTGTGGCAATCCATGTTCGAAAGGCCAGCCAGGCGGAAAAATGTTTTCCAGCAACGCTTCCAGAGTTTGAAAATGCCCCCCCCCCTTGTTGACGGACAGATCTAGCTGAGATGGCTTCATAGGAGACGAAAATGAAACAGAAGAAAAAGTCCGACATCGATTGACCAACAACGCGTCTCTGAAGGTGCCAGGTAGTCCTAATGCACCCAAATTCAAAAAAACTCCACGTTCCTGGCCAGTTCAAGTTTGCTGCACCATCTTTAGTTCCCACAGAACACACTCTTGAGGAGGAGATTACAAGGTAAACTCTTATTGTGAAAACACACGCGGCAAAGAAAGCGCAGGAGAGACACAAGAGAGAACTAGTTCAGTCACCATGGCAATGATGTTTAAGACTGAGAGCAGATGTAGCAGCACACATCACTACGCTCATACTCCATGCCGAGACTGGGACTCAACCTGCAGCACCAAATCGCCTAGCAGAGAAGACTCACCTTACTCTCCCCTAAGCCATTATGTCATAATTAATAAAAGAAGGATGGGCGATGGTGCAATTTCACGGTCAGGCTATGGTGTCCACTCGGGAGTCCATGGTTTGGAAAACGAGAGCAAAAAGGGAAAAATGGACAGTTAGAATGTACAACCTGGATTGACTGACCGGCCCCGGAAAGAAACTCCCTTGCTACTACCATCTTCCAGACTGAGGACTCCTGTGGGACGAGATGGCCTGACCCAGAAACTGCACTGTTGCCCATCCTCTTTAAGGACGACGTGATGGTGTAGCGGAGACTAGTCTCGTCTGCTAGGTGATTTGGTGCTGCAGGTTCGAGTCCTTGTTTGAGCACAGAGTATAAGTTTCCTTAAATTTTCCTCGATCAATTTATTTCCTCGGTCCAGTCACGTCTTTTCTTTCAGAGGAAATTCAGCTACTGGACAAATGAGTTGCCTTTGTACCAGCCCAACTGCTGTAATGTGTGCAGAGGCCGGGTGGGAACCTGATCGGCATTCTATGCCTTTTACCTAGATTTGTGGACTTGCCAGTTTTGGGATTTCTAGATGGTCACATTTCCCGGCATGTTTTCTTTCTGCTGTATTCCACTGGAGAGGGCTGTTTTGTCTTCTGTCATAAGTACATACTAGCCTTCAGTAATGAAGCAAGATAAAGTGACATCACATTGGCTTTGTCCTACCATGTGTTGTGCCTCAATCTTCGCCCACTGATTTACAATGGTTGACATGGAGACGCCTAATTTCTCCTGTTCATTTGAATGACCGTTCTTTGAATAGCCATTTTTGAACAGCCATTTTTGAATGGCCATTTTCTGATGATAGCTCCTTGTATTTGGCACCCCTCCTCTAAAATAAAATAAAATAAAAACATTGTTTGGCAATGGTAACCAAACTCCAAACACAAAATTCGAAACTCTTTCTTTCACACCTAGAAACTTACTGAGGTCATGACTTAATTTATATTTATAAGCTGAAGGAGAAAATCAGGCAGGATTTCTGTCACAACGCCAAACTGTGATAGATGAAAATCTTTCTACATTTGAATCAATTGCTTCATCGTCTGCCTCGCCTAACAGAAATGGAAATGGAGCTTCACTTTTGACACTTCAAAACTATACCTGCAAGAACATCTAACCCTACACAAAAAGTGGTCTGCTCTTACAAATCCTTTCCCAAGGTGAAAAGGGAGGTCATGTTTAAAACTCACTGTCTTCAGTGGTTGGCACTTGAAGTTTCGAGCTGTAACTAGTGCCTAGGCTAGTAGTGGCAATCAATGAGAAGTTGTATAGCGAGAACGGGCGTAGGCCATCGATGGTTCCCCCTTTAGTGTTGGCAGCAAATGTCTTCGTCCCCACCATCGTCCTTGTCTTTGCAGCTGGAACTGATGGTGCACCGACCCTATAGTACGCTAAGTTATACTGGAAAATGCTTCCGTTCGCTTCCAAGACAAGCGACCAAGTGAACTCCACACGCCGGCTTGATGCAAGAGTGTATGAGAAAGCTGGTGCGTTGGGTTTTTCTGAAGAAAAATGGAAAGACTGAAACGTAAGTTCCAAGCCATCATAGTGGGACTTTTTTCAGCAAGAATTTTGAAGGAACTCCAGGCAAAACTCGACAAGAATTAACCACAATGGAAAGATATTAACTTCTCCACTTAGACCATTGCACATAGACAATAGCACTGAGAGAACTGTTACTACAAGTCTCGTTCCTTTCCTCTCACACACATACTGTGTTTCAAGGAACAATATTCCAAATTTTAACTCAAACAAGGTTAAGGAGAGTAATTCTTAGGACGCGAAGTGAGGAAGGAAAAGGATGGTGTTAAATGAGAAGACGTTTTGCGTCAACACCATCATCAGTTTATCTGGTGCTGAGTCAGGGCTAGCTGTGTGTTTTACAGGGAAAGTGTGTATTATCCACGGAACTCGTTGACAACAGCTCTTTTTACGGAGCTTGGATTGTGGGAATGGAAATTCAGTGTAATGCCCTTCACTGCCGGTTTAGTGTAGAGTTTGTAGTATATGTTGCCGTCGCTGTTGATGGTGAGTTTGATGTCAAGTATGGGTAAGTATCTGTCAGTGTCGGGTATCTCCATTTCAAACTTGATCGTTGGGTGTTGTTTGTTCAGGTATGTCAGTGCTTTGTCGGCGTGTTCAATGTTGGTTGTCACAGTTCAAACGTTGTCGACATACCGTTCGTAGATAGTCAGGGGAGGGTTGAGTTTTTGGCAGATGTGCAGCCTCTCAAAGCGGTCCATGCAGATGATAGCAAGGGTGCCGCTGAGACGGTTGCCCATTACCAGTCCCCGTATTTGTTTGTAGTAGGCAACGTTGTTGTATGTGAAAACGTTGTTGTCAAGTAAGAGGTGGAGGAGGTCTAGTAAATCGTGCGTCTGAAGTTCGTGTAGGTAGATGCTGTATTTCGTTGTGTACTGTAGCGTAGTGTCGATTGCTTCGTTGGTGTCGATGTTGGTGTAC
>JAOWAR010200505.1:0-15192 GCA_028571005.1 Clathrina lutea | reverse complement strand
AGAGAAGGTTGCTTGGCGGATAGAAGGAGCATGTCGTGGTCGTGGTGCTCGAAGATGGGTATCCGCAGGATGACTTTCAAAGCACGACGTTGGAAGCGTTCCAGACGGTCACGGAGATCGGCTGGGAGCTGTGGCCAAGCCGCACATGCGTACTCAACCACGGGGGGAACGTAGAGACAGTAGTAGAGAATGAGAGCTTGCCCGGAGAGGCTGCACCGCATGCAGTCTCTTTGTTGTGGTTGCAGAAAACCTCGCTGGGATGAACTGTCACGGGGACGGTGCCTCCCATCTCAGCTGAGGAGTTGACCTGCGATCGGCCAATGCATTTTGTTCAATTGCAACTGGTACAACTCACCGACAGCTATCCGAACCGCCTTGTGTGATCACTGTGGACGACGGATGGGTCCTGCTGCAACCATGAGCGTGAGATCTCGCTAAGCTGCGAAGACCGGCGGGCTGAAGAAATTCTTCGACGTGATGTGTATCACGATGGCGTGCACTGGTGGGCACCACTCCTTCAACGGGAAGAACAGCCAATGCTATCCCTGAGCCGAGCCATGGCAGAGAAACAGGCAAGAGCGTTTGAGAGGAAACTCGATCGCTGCGAACGATCGCAAGCTTCAACGTTCGCCAAGCGTATCTACGAACGCTTTCAGAAGATGGAAGATAATGGGCACTTCCGGAATCTGTCATTCGAAGAAGCCGCGTTCGAGCCTCCACATACGTGGTATATGTCTTTGCTGGGTGTAACCAACCTGAACAAGCCAGAAAATGTTCGGCTTGTCCTTGATGCTGCCGCCAAGAATCATGGAACGCCTCTGAATGATTCACTTCTGCAGGGCCCTGACTATCTGAAGTCGATCCAAGCGATTATCTTGCGTTGGCGTGAACGTCGTTTCGCAGTGTCCTCTGATGTCAAGGCTATGTTTAGCCAGGTGCTGATGTATCTTTCTGATTGGGCAAGTCTTCAGTTTCTGTGGCGCGAACAACACTGCTGTAGCATTTCCGACGTCTATGAATCGCCAGTGCTCATCTTTGGGGCCAAGTGTTTGCCTGCCACTGCAAGCTTCTGCTACCAGAAGACAGTGGAACTAATTTCCGACGATCCTGCCGTCTCATCTGCGATGATGGACAACACGTATGTGGACGACATCATCAGTGGAGCTAATCAGGAGCAAGATGCTGTCTCCTCAACCTCACAGAAGCACTTCACATGGGTGGCTTCGAACTCGGGCCATGCACAACCAACTCAAGTCTGGTTCAAGAAGGTTTTTCGGTTGGAACAGATGACGTTGTACAACTCAATCATGACATCACACAATGATCCGTGGGAGTCATGTAGATGCCTCTCAAGATATACTCAGCTACCGCCAGAAGTCTCCTCCACATCTGGTCACGAAGGGCTTGGTTCTGGCGACTACTATGTCTTTGTTCAACCCGCTCGGTTTTCTGTCCGGGTGGCTGATTGTGCTGAAGATTGTACTACAACTCGCTTGGTAGCAGAATGTCGGTTGGGATGAACCGCTGCCCACTCACCTGCAGGCGCGCTGGAGGAAGTGGAGCAACGGTCTATCCAACCTTGAGCAGCTGTGGATTCCCGAGTTTGTCTTTGCCCCAGATGCTGCTCCGCCAACCGTCGAGTTGTACACGTTCTTTCAACGCCAGCACTGTTGGTTTTGCTGCAGTGACGTACTACCGGTGGTGATCTCCGATTGGTGTATGGCGTTTAGCGCTTGCCTCTGCTCGAAAAAGAGTTGCACCATTGAAGCAACTGAATATACCACGACTAGAAATGCAAGCTGCATCACTCACCGTATGTCTCACTGACTCGATGTATTGCGCGTCGAGATTGGGAGTGTCGAGCCGGACCTCCTGGACTGACTCGCAGAACGTCCTTGCTTGGATTCGTGCGACTGACCGACGTTATCATGTTTTCGTCTCGAGCCGGATCATGGAGGTGCATGATTTGTCTGCTGTACCAGAATGGGGTTATGTACCCACCACTTTGAATCCAGCAGATTCTGCATCCCGTGGTCAGGAGTTGACGGACCTATTGCACGTTGACTCCACCTGGAATAGTGGGCCTTCCTTCCTGAGGATGGAGACGTGAGGCTGGCCAATGCAGACCTTCCCGGAAAGGTCGGCACCTTTATCTGATGACCCAGAGGTCAAGTGCATTTTTCAATGCGTGCCGCTTGTGTTTCCAAGCCTGTACTCAGAGAGGGCATGCCTGACATGCAACATTTTTCGAGGTGGTTCGTCGCCGTTCGTAATGTTGCCTGTGTTTAAGGCGTTGACGCTCAAGTCAGCGTGGGGAGTATACCATCCAAGAACTGGAAGACGCCCGTTGGATGTGTGTACAACTGGCCCAGGAAGAAGTCTACAGTCATGAGCTGGCGAGTTTGAGGCGTGGTTTGCCTGTAAGTTCTCATAGCAAGATTTTCAACCTGTCCCCATCTTGGTTGATGCCAGGCTCATTGTGGCAGATACATGAACACAATGCTCTCTGGGTCTGTCGACAGCGGCAAAATTTCCTGCAATGCTACCTCTCGAACACGCCTACACACGGCTGTTCATCAAGTACTTGCATGAGAGGAATGCTCATCGTGCGCAAGACGCCGTGGTCGTCAAGCTTCGTCTACACTACTGGGTACCACAAGCTGCCTGGACCGTGTGCTTTGTGATTGCAACCTGCCAGTTTTGTCGCAACAGACGCGTGAGACCTCAAAGCGCTTGGATAATCTCCTTTCCACTTGTTCGAGTGAAAGTGCCAGCTGGTGCGTTCGCTCACATCGCTCTAGATTATTTTGGACCGATTTTGTTGGCACGTAGACGAGCCAGCATCAAGTTGTGGGGCGTACGTTTTCGTTGTTTGTTCACGCGAGCTATTCATTGGAGCTGACAGACAGCTTTGACACGAGTGGAGCGTTACTGGCAATTTGTCGTTTTCAGGCGTGTCGAGGGAATGCCAAGGCCATTGGGACGGACAACGAGACCAACCTTGCCGCTGCAGAGAAAGAACTCCGGGAAAATCTGGCCCGTTGAGACATGATAAGAGTAATGCGCGTCTCGCCGCCGAAAGAATTCAGTGGCACTTTAATCCGCCTGCTGATCCTCAGTCGGAACGAGCGTGGGAGCGCAGTGTTTGCACTGTGAAGGACACGCTACCCACAATTCTGAAGGAACAGCGTCTGCGATACGAGGTTTTGCATACGCTTCTCTGTGACGTGGAGAAGATTGTTAATGCTTCTCCGTTGGTTCGTGTGCCAGTGGACGCTAATGATGATGAACCGCTTACACTGGCTCACTTTCTGATTGGACGTGCCACGCCTTCTTACCCGCCAGGTGTTTTTGAAGACGGTGAACTGTGATTGAGAAAACGGTGTTTCTCACAGCGACTCACGGATCATTTTTGGAACAGGTGGGTGCGTGAGCACTTGCCCAAAATGTCTCTACGATTGAAATGGTTTGATGATCCTGTTCGCTCCGTTGAAACGGGCAATGTTGTCATCATCGCCGACAAGCGGCATCCGAGGGGCTCGTGGCCCAAGGGTAGACTTCTTACGGTTTATAAAGGGTCTGATGGCCGAGTGCGTTCAGCTGCCGTTCAGACTGCCCATGGACGTCTTCATTGACCTGTGAGGAAGCTAGCCATTTTGCCTGTGTGGTGTCAGTCAAGCTGAGAAAGGCTGGAATGTTGATGGCTCGCATATTCTTTTATTTGTTCATTTGTTTTGCGTTTTATCATCATATGTACACACTTGGTCCGGGAGCGTTCTGACCTTTGGACTCTCATGTGCCTCTTCTATGTTCTTGACTGGTTCCCTTTGCGTCAGTTCTCTCATTCTACTTGATGTCTCGCTACGCTAGTGGTGCGGTCGCTTGTGCGGCATGTTGTTTTGCTTTTCTTCGTAGGCGTTAGTTTTGGGATAAGCGATTGGATTACTTGTTTTTACCAGGAAGGCCAACATGTGTATCGTTGTTCCATTTCCTTTTATCTTTTTCTTTTTCTTTACCTTGTATTTTCACTTATATTTCCAGAATTTACCGCACCGGAGCCCTGACGCCCTTGTTTATATCGACTGAGTGTGCTGCGTTAGGTGGGCGTAAATTAAAGCCTGTGTCGGCAACACATAGAGACACGAGATGAGAAAGGAAAAGTGTGTGTGGCACCCGCGGAGGGAGAGAGACAGGGAAAGAGGAAAAATTGTGGGCCTCAGATAGGCTAGAGACCGTGGCCTTTGATTTGCGCTCAATTGCTCGAACCGCTGAGATACTGAGACCCACACCTCAACCAAATCAATCAACTTTGTTTTGTCTTACTGCTGATGGCATTGCTTTTGCCTAGCTCTCCGGCTGCAGCGATTCAGATGGCTACTCTTGCCAGGTACTCATCAAATGCTTTTCCTGCCAGGAGGAAGGGGCAATGCTGTCAGCAGTAAGACAAAACAAAGTTCAATGATTTGGTTGAGGTCTGCGTCTCAGTAGTGCAGTGGTTAGAGCGTCAGAGTGCAAATTTGAGGCCGTGGGCTAGAGCCCCACCTGAGGTCCCTCATTTTTTCTTCGTTTACTGTCTCTCTGCCTCCACGCGTGTAGGACGTGATTCTCTTTTGTGACAAATGCACGCCTTTACAGTTGAACAAAAGGTCCTACTTCTATGGCTAGCTGAAGTCTAATAACAAGCAAGGGCAAGACAGGCTTCGTTTGGATTGGGCTATCGGTAGCCCAGAATGTCTGTGCCATTGAAGAGCTTTGCTCACCGATATAATTATAGTCAATTTGGTTCAGAGGAGCTTAAATTTATCCCAGTGACTTAATTTAATCCATGCCTATAGACCATAGGTACGATCGCAGAATTATTCGAACAGTTTTGCCAACTCACCACTGCGACCTTCCCATTTGTGGTGGGTTGCCTGTCATGACCATGTACACTACACAAGTGATACAGACAATGATTTGCCAGTCACAAAATGGGGTAGTGGAAGAGGTGGCATGTGCACATGTGTGAGTGGTGGTTGTGTACTTAATACTAGCTATTGCTTTCTAATTTGGACACTTACCCTACACGGAGAGATGTCATGTTTGAAAACTGGCCGGCATAAAGGCGAAACGAGCTCCCGCGAAGCAGCCTGCAATGATCAAAGTGAATTTTCACGAAGAAAGTACTTTTCTCCTTACATAAATGAACTCTAAAACATATCTCCTTCTTTTGAATTATCATGTGATCACAGCAAATGAAATGTGAAGAAACCTGTTTGTTTTGGAGTAGCAATCAATCGATTGAGTAAAAATGATGAAGCTCAAATTCCACCATGGCCAGCAATGCAATGTCATGTGTACAGACCACGCCCGCTCTTTTTCTTTTTCCAAAAATCACGATCTTCTTTTTCTCCCGGCCATCTCTATGTATGACAAACCCACAAAAAAATTCTCGTGTTTTCTTTACTGACAACGACTGACGAGGCAAGCCATTTTCATACGGATCTGGGATAGCCGGCACACTGTAGTGTTTGTACCTCCCTGTCTACAATCTCATACAATCTTGTCCCAACTCCTTACCCCCTAAGAACTTCTCCCAAGCACCTTATCCTTTGTGCATATACCGCTAGCCAAGATCAAAGACACGCCCTGCGTGAGTCTAAGCTATAAGAACGTGAAGAATAGAAGATCCGAGCCTGTCAAGTTCATTTCCGGCCGATGCCACAACCTGTTCAACGTGTTCAAGTAATCGTGTTCAACGCCTCTCCCTTGTGAGTGCATACTCGGGTTAAGTCACAATCCGACACACACCTGATGTGAATGCTTCTACGTACAGCGTCGATCGAAGCGTTCCCGACGCCCGCAGAAGACAACGCTTCCTGGTCTTCCTGCGCTACGGCTTTGCCATAAGGACACATACAAAGTTAGGTAAAATCTTGAAGTTGTCCACTGCGGGCCAGGCTGGCTGCAAAACGGGCGAACGTCCCACGACATTTTTCACGAACGTGTGCCGGACCTCCTCGAGGACAGGCCTACTCATAGAGCGAAAACATTCCATGGAAACTTTACAACACCGACATCAAGCGCAAAAAGTGCTAGCGCCGGCCACGCATACACCCCTTGCGCGTGGAACGGCGTCTTCTTCGATTCTTCAGTCGTTCGAACTCCGAAGTCGCTCATCGCTCTTTCGATTGAGGCCAATGTGCCTTTGGGTATGACCTGCTGCTACTATACAGTGCTAGGGTAACATAGACTGCTGTGCTCCTTCTAGGCGATTGGCAGCAATTCTGTGACTACTGAGCTCGCCAGAATCGATCGCGAATACGTATTCGAAGCTCGCAATACATCATAACCGACGTCAGATATATCGGGGAGGGGGAAACATTAACTGAACGCGCACGCTCTAGTCTGATCAAGGTTTGCAAAATTGGTGGTTTTGGTTCTCAGCCGCAGTGAAGGTAAGCGCCTGGCCATTCTTCTGCTGAGGTTCAGCGCTTGTTTACTTTCATTTTCGCCGCCAGGTTTTTTTCTTCTGTTTAGACCGCAATGGCTGGCAAGCACTTCACTTGCCGAGCGGTGATGCCAGTCCCCAATCGCTTCTGCCTCGCAGCAACGAACGCCGCCGAATCAGCGACCGAGCCTTGCTCCTTCCCAGCACAACGAAAGATATCTGTAGCAAAGGTAGAATACCCGCAACGAAGAAGTCAAGTCGTCAAAAAACAACTTTTCAAGCACTGCAAAGCTGCTTGCTCGAGATCGAGAGAACGATCATGAATGAATTGAAGATCATGCATAATGTACATGGCTTGGCCTACGTATACGCGCATCCGCGCGCGGGCTGGTCTCATAGCAACCAGAATCCGGTGATGGACCTCACACCCGTGTGATATGACATAGTTCCGCCATGGCCTAAACCGGCCCGATTCCTTACAGGTTTTATGAGTGGCAGAATAATTTTACTGGAACTGTACTACCGGGATGAGAAAAAAGTGGACCATAGTCGTTTTAGACACACTTATTTCACACGCCGGCACTCTTTAGTACCTCGGGGAGATTTCTAGAAAGAAACCCTTCCACGTGGTTGTGGTGGTACCGGGGAGCTGAGGAACTCCAATTAGCTTGACCTGAGCTAAATCGGAGAACGTTGGCCAACAGGGATTTAAAGGAACAATGCTACGGATCCGCGGCCTTGGAAAGTGGTATTACATTTTTCAAAGTCGCATTGGGTTCACCGAGTGATTTCACGTTCAAAGTACGTGCACACCTTGTGAATGTAACGACAAGAGAGAAAAATATTTTCAAAAAATGGTGCCCGCAAAGCGTGGAGGTGTCCCTTTAATGAGAGCGCACACAGCACACCTGGATGTCTAGGTGATTAAGAAGGGGTTGGAGTTTGCTCAGTAAAGACCCTTCTAAATGATGGGGCCAAGCGCTGCCACTGCGATTATTATCGTTGACCATTTTTTCTTCCCAGGCGACCTCATCAGAACCGTTTGTGCCATTAACTTATTGAATTCTAGAGGCATGTAATTACGTATGCCCTGGACTGGCACCATGGTTTTGCGTTGTCACATCAGAGCAGCACAGTAAGAAGGGGTGGAGATTTATAGGCACACATCTAATAAGGTTGGGTGGCCGATGGTGTTTCATTGTCTTTCGAAATTCTTGCATCAGGCTGTCCAGGGTGACTGCCGCTGGTAACAGCGCAAAGGTGGACCATCTAAGTTCACCGTTGCACAGTCAAGTGACACCTAGTCACCAGTATCCCCGTTAACCAACTAGTTTCAGTTACCGTCTTCACCAACAACTTTCTATAAAACCTCTACTTTTCACTATTCTCTCCCTCCCTCTGAAGAAGGCATTATTGCCGAAGCGTATAGATTTGAAAAAGTTGTTATTGAGAAAGAAGGGAACAAGGAGTGCCAGTCATAGATCTAGTACGTGTATCAGCGCTGGGTATTGCTATTACAGGAAATACAAACATATACGGAAACAGTAAGCTCGCCGATGGCAGGCGTCGCGACACTCCCCAGGCTAAAAAAGGTAGAAAAGAAACTGACAATAATCAACAGGATCTGAGGAAAATGTCCATCATAATAGAGAGAGGCAAAGCGATCCTTTGCACGCTCAGCAGCGGAACGAGAAGAACGGGTTTCACAGGGCTGAGGCTCGTTTTTAGCCAAAGACAATGTTTTGTCCAAAGATGGGTCCCCAGAGCACAATGGAGTTCCGTGGGATAAAGTTGGGAAACGGACTTCGTAATGACACGTTGGCTGGGCAGGAAAATGCGGGCGGAGCGAACGTTTTCATCGCTGCCAAGTAGGACCTTGGTGAAACGGCCGAATTTCCATAGGGTACGAGGTGTGTGTCCGTCATGAAGAACCGCTTCTTTGTTCCCATGTGGGACCTTGTCAAGTTGTGAATGGTGCCTGTGAAAGCGTGCAATAGTGCGTTGACGAAGAAGAAGCAAGTAGTTGGTGTGCCAAATTTTCCAAAAGTAGTCCAAGGTGGTCATGTTGTCTTCCCATGCCAGACACATCTCTTCAACAGGATCAGGGGTTGGCAAGAAAGGTGCATTGTCGGATGCAGGGAGATCCCTTGAAGCAGGAAGAGTTAGGTGGGGTGTTGGTGTGCACAGAAGAAAATGTGATGGGATAATGCACAGTCCAGCACCAGCGTCCTGTTCGACAAATGTGACTGGTCGAGAGTTGATCGCTCTTTCTATCTCAGGGATGACAGTTTGTAGGTTTTCCAGGGTGAGCAATCGACGGCCAATGGTTTTTCACAGAGAGCGCTTGCAGAGTCCAACAAATCGCTCATAAAAGCCACCTTGCCAGGGCACGTGTTATGCTATGAAGGTCCAGTTAATGCCTTTCTCAGAAGCAAATGTCGTGATCCGTTGATCCCATTGGCGATCCAGCGTTAATCAGGCAAGCTTAAACTGCAGAGCATTGTCAGACACGATGTGTGCTGGGCAGCTGCGGCGTGCAACAAATCGTTGAAGGCATTTAAGGAACTGAAGTGAAGTGAGGCCAAGAGCGCATTCAAGGTGGACCGCTCCAACAGCCAAACACATAAAGAGGCATATCCCGGAATGATACCTTAAGTTTCCACTGGGCAGCACCAGTGACAATCAATGGTCCAACGTAGTTGACACCAACATACGTGAACGGGGACAAACTATTATAGTGAACGGGTGACTCGTGCATTCACCATGGGAGGAAGGCGAAATGGTTGACCTTTCAGTCGCTTGCACACCAGGCATGAAGGGAGTACGTCGAACTTCTGGCCATGGCACAAC
Source organism: Clathrina lutea (assembly GCA_028571005.1). Classification (NCBI taxonomy): domain Eukaryota; kingdom Metazoa; phylum Porifera; class Calcarea; order Clathrinida; family Clathrinidae; genus Clathrina; species Clathrina lutea. The sequence continues at coordinate 5,912 of JAOWAR010200505.1, read as the reverse complement.
CAATAGCTGACCATGAGCTGCAGTTGGCTCAGGGTGTGCGAGACACGTGCATGTTGCAGCTGGACATGCGTTTTCAGGATGTAAGGCGTACATAGTGCTCTTTGCAAGGAAGGAAAAGTGGACAGTGATTGTCAAACGGAAGGTCAGCGTGACTTAAAAGGCTGTGACATCTGAGCAGACCCAAGCCATCCATGCGAAGTTGGAGCTGATGTTATGGATCATGAGGTTTCCCATGCTGTATGGCAGAGAGCACATCAGCATGTCGACGTTGCTGCAACGAGCGAATCCAAAAACGGTTGGCAAATCACAAGTCAGCTGCGGTAAGGGAGGAAGAGGTGCCTGCTGAGAGAAGAGCATGGCCAAGCAAAGGACAGAGGGTATAGTCTGTTGAGAGGAAGAAGAGAGATTACGCCATAGGCGCAAGGCAATAAACATCAAGCAGAGAGCAGTGATGCATTGCACAGTTAGTAGAGAAGAGAACTTGGAAGAGTCCAATAGAAACAACAGTTGAGAAGGTTAACCTGAAACGGTGTTGGCTAAAAGGCTTGAAACGTGAAGGGGCTGAGGATGAGGTGTCTTGCTGAGAGCCTGCTGCAGCACGGCAGGTGTGCGCTCGGTCAAGTTGTCTGGCCAAGCGTAACGATCACAAGTAAGCCATGCTGTACCATGCCACCACTTGACAGACGATTGCAAATCGTTAACACTAACACCGCATGTGACCAAGGCCGCGGGGTTGTCGCCTGATGGCACATAGCAAAAAGTGACCTTGGTGTCGCATATATGTGGTTTAGCTGGTTCTCAACAAAGCAAGGCTGAGGCTTCTTGCTGATGATCCAGTAGAGGACACAGTGGGAGTCAGTCCACAGTGTGAACGATGGCACAGGTCGGTGGAGCTCTTCTTGAACAAATGCCAGAGCACGAATCTCAATGAACACACTAAGTAGCTCAAGGCGTGGAATGGTTATTTGCTTCTGCGGTTCCAAGCCGCATCTTAGAAGAGAAAAGAACTGCTTGTGTTTGGTTAGCATTCTGGACCACTAAGTACACAGCAGCTGCATACGAGTCTTGAGAGGCGTCTGTGAAGACATGAAGACTGAGCACAGAGTTAGACGTAAGTGGGGCTGAACAGCGAGGCAGTTGCACATGAGCAAGAGGGGTGCTAAGAGCACATACCTAAAGCCAATCTTCAGCAAGATCAGCCGCAAGCTGTTCGTCCGAGTTGATCTGCCGAAGCGAAAGTCACCAGAGGAAGAGTTTGCCAAAAATTAGGACAGGTGCGAAAAGTCCAAGTGGGTTGTAGATCTGTGCAATAAAGCGGAGAGCCTGGCATTTCGTGCTTCCGTCCGGAGAAATATCTCGCGGTGAAAAACATGGAATTCGAAAAATGTTTTGTGTAGTGTTCCATGACAGGCCAAGGACAAAGACAAAGGCTGGCTGGAGATTTACTGTCGGGAAGATCTCATGAAGGAAGGCACTGTTCGATTTCCATTTTCGCAGGTGCATAGACGCCTTACTGAAGATCGAGTTGGCCGACTGATACACAGTGGCCGCAGCTTGAGGTGAGTCAACTCCAAGAACCAGGTTGTCAGCATAAATGTTGTCACGAAGAAGACGAGCACGCAGATCATCAGTGTGAGTGAGGTGGTGTTGGATCGTGGCCTGAAGGAGAAAAGGGCTGCTGACAACCCCGAAGGCACTTGATAGAAACGGTAAATTGTGAGGTTGCCTGAGATCGCCGTTGGTTGTGTCGGGTCCTTAAACCATAGGAACCGAGTTGTATCTCAATCGTCAGGATGAAGACTAGCTTGCAAAAATGCCTTTTGGATGTTGGCAAGTAGAACAATCGGTGATAGTCAGAAACGAATAAAAAGGCCACAGAGATCTGGTAGCAGTAGTGGACCACGATGCAGACAGTCGTTGAGGGACTTGTCAGTATTCCTCACTTTTGAAGATGCATCAAAAACAACATGGAGCTTTGTTGTCGTCTTTTGTGGAGTAATGACCGGTTGATGTGGTAGATAATGCGTGACAAGGGTAGGGGGTACCTCCAACGGAGTTTCCTCAGTGATTGCCGTCTCTAGCTGATGGTGGATTACCTTGTCATATGTCGCGAGAAGCCCAGGATTTCGAGCGAAACGATGGGATAGAGAGTTTATCCTACCAAAGACAGAGTTAAGTTGTCAGGTAGGTCATCAACATTCTTCTTCCATGGCCAGCGGACTTCATAGCGACTGTTGATGAAATAAACAGTGCCGTTGCATGTCTGGTGGAGGACTTCAACTGAAAAGTTTTTTGGATCATCTATGCCAATAGTCTCAAGCATCCAAAAATTGGAAAATGGGCGTCGGGCTGAGGCACGAACCTACAGGTGAGGTGTATGTTGATACAGAAAGAGACGAGAGAGTCTGATGCACTTGGGTGGCGACAAAAAGTGTGACTACCTCTTTGTCTTGAGAAGTTGTTGGGCACTTGCCAGTGAGGACGTATCCAAGCTTGGAGGAAAGAAGGTACAGACCTGAAGAAGAGCAAGGCGCTTGCCCTCCATTATGTCCCAGAAGAGTTTCCTACCAATAAGGAGATCGACGTGACCAGTAGGGGATCAGCAAAGAGGTCGGGTGAGAGCATCTTCAGGAAGGCATCATTTGGGGGAAGAAAGATCCTCAGTATAAAGAGTCCGTGATCTGCGAGATGACGTTAGCAGTGAGAGCCATGGGTGAGCCATCCTTCAAGGGCAAGTGGAAATGGACAATGTAGGTGTCAATAGGGAACCGGCTGGTACCTCCGAAGGTTGAGACGAGAGCGGTTCATGAAAAGCAGGTTTGAGGCTGAGTCGCTTGGCAAGACGCTGGGTGATGTAGGTGCGCTAGCTTCCGCGGCCGCTGTCTAGCAAGAGCCGCACAGAGGCGAAGGTACCATGTTGCGAGTGAATCTTGGTGCTGGCCGTTTGGAGCAAGACGTTTTCACCCGCTGCTAGGAAAGTTGGATGGGCTGTTGCGCAGTGGGTTGAGCTGAAGGCAGGGTCTGCCGAGTCAGAGCCTGACTGTCCAGATGATGTTGAAGGTGAAAAGCCACGAGAAGGTTGTGAGCCGTGGCATTGGTCGAGACTGGGTGTGGTGGCGGCGTCCGAGGCAGCAGCGAATGTTAGGTGACGGGCCAGTTGTGAGCGAGGTGATGATAGTTTGGGGGCGCCGACCTTCTGGCATAGGCTTGTGTAATATTTCTTGCCGCAAATCCGGCAGCGGAGTTTCGATGGGCAGCTGGAGACCAGGTGCAGCCCTCAGCAGCTGAAGCAAAGTCGCTTCGACTTCACGATGTCTCGAGGTATGATGAGATTCACCCAGCCGAACGTATCACGGTTAATTTGCCTATTCAATCCAGGCCACAGATGTTGCACTTCACGGCATCATAAAAGCAACGGAGACTGGAGGGAAAGGGGCCAGCCGGTTTCATGTGTATGAGGGAAGTCATGTGGGCAGCGGTGATCTTGTGTGCCTATCCGAAACGGTCCTGTAACAGATGTATTGCGTGCTCGTAGTTTCGCGTCGTTGGCGCTAGTCCTGCAACACATCGGGGAGCAAGGTCCGGACAGTTGTGGCTTCAGGTCGGCGAACCTCTGCACACCAGAGAGAGTGGGATTGGCGTGGAGAGAGGAGTGGACAATGTCCCAAAAGGAATGCCATTCGAGTGGCTCACCGCTGAAAGTGGGCAAGGAGAGTTTTGGTAGTCGAACGGGAGACACCTCCGGAGTAGAATGTCATGGCTCCGGAAGAGAGGCTACAACTGGCGAAGGCACACGAGTGGGCGGGTGAGATGTAGGTACGGGGGAGATTCGTTTGCCGGGCGCGGGTAGAAAACCGTAGCAGCCTGAGGGGAAGGTGTGGCGTGTGCCGGGTGAGAGACCGCAGAAGCCTGATGGGAAGGTGTTGGCGAGGTTGCCGGAGTACTCATCGGGGTTGTAAGCGTCGGATCCGGTATGCAGAGTTGCAAATATCCAGCTGCAGTGATCCCGCAAGGCTGGGAGAAGTCGGGGGAGCACCAGAGGCAAGGAGAGTGATGTGGCGTGCGGCAACGTCAAGCTGCGTGGTTAGCTTGGAAGACAGTTGGTCGGCCGCGATTATATCCGCTTCAAGCTTGTCAGGGGAAGTGACTGCAGCTTGGTACTGGCTATCAAGGTCCTCGACCTTGATAGCCAGTACCAGAGCGTGGTGATCTTAGCCTGGAGTCGGCCATGCTCCCGGCGCAATCCAGCCAGCTGATAGGCGACAGGCGGCTATTGGCCTGGGTAAAATCTGGCTGAGCCAGAAGTTGGGTGATCCTGGTAAGGATCTTCGTTGCAGCTCGGCGATGGCCAGCGTGACTGGCACAGATACGGTCAGTGGCAACCATTGGAAAGGGATGGCGTTATCTCGAAGGACGGAAGGCAGAAAGCAAAGTCAAGAAACCGGAAAGCGTGATCCTGGTCATGGCACCATGTCAGAAACTATTCGTAGGGTACCTAGTAAATCCCTGCCCTCGCCCTTCTTCCTTTTCCTTTGATACTTAGGCTATAGCTTTGGGCGTCACCAGCTCGCACTGGCTCGTGGAGAATTCTTATTTCAAATTTCAGTGAATGAGTGAGGGTTCATGTGTTCAGAAAAGAGGTTCTCGCGTGAAACGGATTCTTCAAGCAAGAGACAAAGACCGATGTTATGTTGCTTTGGCAACAAGGAAAAGCACTTACAGGACTGATGTGATATTACTCTGAGTTACACACTCCGGCAAGGTTGAGAGGTTTGCATTGCTGGAGCAGTCAGCCTGGAGCAGGTTCCTGCCCAGTGTATTCCAAAACACCTGCTGAAAAGTGCAGGGGCAAGCTTGACCATGAACTGCAGGAAGGCTCACTATCAGGACCAGCCAAAACTTCCAGAAAGCCATTAAGCTCGGCTTTTTCTGCTAACACTTTGAACCTCCTGAGAAAAAAAATCAAACATAACCAAGCAGTGTGCTTAGTCAGAGAGATATTTCATGATCACAACATATTTGTTTGAACCAAGAGACTTTTAAAAGGTGAAAATCATAAACTGACAAGACCTACCTGTGTTTATATGTGTCGCACTAGCCTGCATGCTCCAAAATCCCCACCAGTTCCTGTCAACTTTTGTTTCCTTTTCATGTCTATTGTGTTTTCCTTAAACATATCTTCTATTCTTTTATTTTTCAACACTCTGTTGTCAATAAAAAAATGATTGTTACCGTTTCCATCAGTTTTTGCTATCCACTGCACACTCACTACTTAGAACTACCACCTCCTGTCAATATGATTGTCCTTCGCACATCAGTGGCTAAAGCCATAGCTATTAGCCCTTGGACTTGTGCATGCTCTCCACTGCAGATGAATGTTCGTCCCTGAGAAGCCCTTGATGAAGAGTCATTTGGCTTGAGCCATTGGAAGATCGTCATTGGATGCTTAGCAGGTAAGTTCTTCAATGGCTTTAACGGTTCGATGCAGATTCCCCATTGCTATTGTACTGCGGGTGGTTGCTGTTCTGTAAAGGATCTAGTCTTAGATGAATGGACGGATGGCAACAGCACAATTAAGCTCACTGCATGGGCGAAGAGTAAGCTCAAGAAAAAGAATATTATTAATGTTCATGTTCCTGACGTTGTGGCCAAATTCTGGCCTTCATCAGGAGTGATTGAAAAAGCTACCGACACAGACAGCCTGTCTTATAAGGGGAAAGTGTGAGTAGGGTTCTAGGAGAAGGTGCAGTATGAAAGGAAGGAGGTTGTGAGAGTGTAACGAAAAGCTTGTTTTTAAAAAAAATCTTGACCTTCTTGTTGTATAATATATACAACTTGAAAAACCCTCTATTTTAGGTCACAGCTTGGTTTGAATAATTTTTTATATGACGTTGTGGCTGAGCTGTGCCAGG
>JAOWAR010200504.1:4246-20190 GCA_028571005.1 Clathrina lutea | reverse complement strand
GCTGAAGACTATGTTGAGCAGTATCAGTTGTTTCTATCATATCACAAGCAGCTGAAGACTACGTTGAACAGTATCAGTTGTTTCTATCATATCTCAAGCAGCTGAAGACTACGTTGAATAGAATCAGTTGTACATGTTTCTATCATGTCACAAGCTGTTGAAGAGGTGCAGCCTTTTGTTCTATTTTAACTGGCGTGACATCATACAGAAGTTGGTGAAAGGGAAAAAAGAAGAAGGAGATCAAGGGTATACAGAGTATTCATACGCCTGCAAGCTCCGCAAACTTCATGTACTCTGAAGAAATCCTAACGATTGAAGAAGTCTTTGTTTTCTTTACACAAATTGCTCAACGACCTGTCGATCCTCAAGAAAGATGTTCAAGATTCATGTTTGCAACTGAATGGAAGCAATGATTTCTCGATGATGTGATGATGACGTGTCAAATGCTAATTGGTTTGAAAATGGAACGCGTTCCACATGTTGATACTGTTTTGTGTGTAGAGGTGCCAGCGCCACTTTGTCACGCTAACTCGCCCTGCATTGCGATGATTGCTCGGTAACGTGGGAAAGCGACGACGGAGCCGAGAAGAAAGTGGAGCGGGTGTGACAGAGCTGCAAATTTATGTCAGGTACTCTTCGCTATCAAAAAAGAAGGATAGAAATGGCCTCTCCATTAATAAAGATGAGGTGTCGCATGCTGATTGGTTTGGAAATGGGACGCGATCCACATTTATCATGGGATATCTTTGTTACCGTTGGCTAGTCAGTGTTGTTATACCTGTACTATAACCCAAGATGTATCGTCTTGTCACAGTCGGCGGGCTCGCGGACATGAGGGTTCGAGGGCTTGCGAGAGCCGATCGAAGTTTCAGACTCACTCCCTTATATTTGTTCGGCACGTAAAAACTTAATGCCCTATAGCTCTAAGGAAAGAAGTTTCTTCAGAGCTATATATTTTACATGCCGAGCGAATTTAAGGGAGTGAGTCTCAAACTTCGATCGGCTTAGACAAACGCTGGAACTCTCATGTCCGCGACCCCACCGACTGTGGCCTTGTGTCGAGAGGTGCCAGGGCCACTTGAGCGAGGTACATGAAGTTGGCCAACAACCATGGAAATATCAATGTACGAATATTCGTCTTCTATCTCAGGCAGACAGCATTTGCCACCCTTCTAGGTGGTAACCATAATGACACAAAGAAGCGCACATTCATTCCTTTGATAATAAACCATTTGATCAAAATAATCCCGGGTAACGTTTGGAGATAAAACATCTTTCTTTCCGCAAAAACCAGCAGAACTCTGAATTTGGACATGCACAGCGTTTCAGTGTCCAAGGGATCACCATCCCTGAGGACATCCAAAGGTTAAAGGAGGACAAAAATCAACAACAGCAAAACGAGGTGGACCATGAAGCTCACTCGGATTCTGGCAACTTGTACTTGGCACAAATATCTGGGGCAAAGTGTAATTAGGTCAATGGGGCTGGGGAGAGGGGGTTCCCCATATAAAAAATAACCACAAACAACAAAAATGGCAACAACAAAAACGATTGAACAAGGTTCTGTTCTGAAGCTTTATCTCAACTTCCACGTGATCTTCACTTTCAAAATGACCTCTCTCGACGATTTTCTTCCTCACAACAAGGCACACCTGCTACGGTTTCAAGACTGACTCTTTCGGATCTGGAGTGCACGTTGGCACAGCACTACCGCTTGATGGTAATCTCCCAAGGCAAGCAGCACACCTGCTAGCTTTTCAAAAGTTGTGGCGACATGGACGTGATCTTGGCCGTAGTGATTCACTAGGACCTGGAGTGCACGTTCATACAGCGCTCTCGCTTGATGATAATCCCCCTGGTGAGAGACCAAATTTGCTAGGTTTCCAACAGTTAAAGCGACTTCGACGTGATCTTGGCCGTAGTGATTCTCTTTGATCTGGAGTGCACGTTTGTACAGCTTTCCCGCTTGATGATAATCTCCCTGGTGAAACAGCACAAGTCCTAGGTTTCCTAGAGTTGTACCGACGTTGACGTGACCTTGGTCGAAGTGATTCTCTTGGATCTGGAGTGCACGTTCGAACAGCACTCTCGCTTGATGATAATCTTCCTGGGCAAGCAGCACACCTGCTAGGTTTCCAAGGATTGTAGCGACTTGGACGTGATCTTGTCCGTAGTGATTCTCTTGGATCTTGAGTGCACGTTCGAACAGCGGTCTCGCTTGATGATAAACTCCCTTGTCAGAGAGCGCACCTGCTAGGTTTGCAAGAGTTGTAGCAACTTGAACATGATCTTGGCCGTAGTGATTCTCATCGATCTGGAGTGCACGTTCGGACAGCGCTCTCGCAAGATTATAATCTCCCTGGTGACAGACCACAACTGCTAGGTTTCCAAGAGTTGTAGCGACTTGGACGTGATCTTGGCCGTAATGTTTATCTTGGATCTGGAGTGCACGTTCGTACAGTGCTCTCGCTTGATGATAATCTCCCTGGTCACCCAACACACCTGCTAGGTCTCGTAGAGTTGTAGCGACTTGGACATGATCTGGGCCGTAGTGATTCTTGTCGATCTGCAGTGCACGTTCGAACAGCACTCTTGCTTGATGATAATCTCCCTGGTAAGACAGCACAAGTCCAAGGTTTCCAAGAGCTGTAGCGACTTGGACGTGATCTTGGCCGTAGTGCTTCTCTATGATCTGGAGAGCACGTTTGTGCATCGCTCTCGCTTGATGATAATCTCCCTGGTTTGACACCACTAGCCCTAGGTTTCCAAGAGTTATCGCGACTTGAACGTGATCTTGGCCGTAGTGATTCTCTTTGACCTGGAGAGCACGTTGGTACATCACTCTCGCTAGATCATAATCTCCTTGTTCATCCAACACACCTGCTAGGTTTCCAAGAGTTGCAGCGACTTCGATGTGATCTTGGCCGTAGTGATTCTTGTCGATCTGGAGTGCACGTTCGTACAGCGCTCTCGCTTGTTGATAATCTCCCTTGTGAGAGAGCACACCTGCTAGGCTTGCAAGAGTTGTAGCGACTTGGACATGATCTCGGCCGTAGTGAATCTCGTTTACCTTCAATGATTGTTCCAGGTTACGTCTCGCCAGTTCATACTCTCCGAGAATTGTAAGTGCTCTGCCAAGTGTTACAGTAACTGAAGCCAGTTTTGTGCTCTGTCTGTCATACAGTTCTTTTCCAATTTCTAGGGCCTTCTCAAGGTACATCACTGCACGCTTTGGGTCAGCTGTGCTGTTAACGTTGTGGTTGACGTGGTGAAGGCCCAGCTTTTTGAGCAGCTTGAAGCGGAGGTGGGGGATTTTGCAGAACACCTTCTGGGTCAACTGGCCAAATGCATTGATGTGAGCCATCCACTGTGTCATGACGGCCTGATGAGCACAAAGAGCCACTTCCTGACGATACTGCATTGCTTGCTGAGGCCCATGTGCCATGGCTTCTTGATCCAAACCTTGGCAAAGCATTGTGTAGACTTGTCTTGCGATCCTCTCGAGGGCGAGAGTGTCCTCTTTGTTTGCTGGAGACATCAAGCGATGAAGTAGAACGGCCTGGATGAGCGGGTGCATGAAAGCTGTTGTTTTCTCTAAATTCATTCGCAACAGGCCATGGTTTTCCAGCATCAGGAGAGGAGTTATTTCCCAGCAAATGTGCATGTTGTCACACAGAAGTGGCAAAGGGACGGTCGGACAGGCCATTGTTGCCGTAATGTACGCAAGGTCATACGCCTCTGGTGACTTACAGACCAGGTCGAGCGCCATGTGGACCGTGCCGGAGACCGCTAAGGCGTGTGCTGGGTTTGATGCTTGTTCCTGAATATACTGTACTGAGCTTGGTTGAGAGGCTCCAGCCATTGAGGTGAAGTGATCCAGGAGTTGTTCAATGGGGAGCTGCCTAGACAGCATACGGCCAACCATGTCTACAGCCAGCGGAAGGTTGAACAGCACATCCTCTAACAGCTTCTTCAGCTGCTTAAAAATGTCACCAGCCGGCCTTTGAGATTTGTGTTCAGGTTGTAAGAGGTCCATCCAATGTTCTCCATCTTCAATCTCAGGCCAGGCGTCGACTCGTTTTGCAGTCCTTTTGCCTCCCATGCGAGCGTTTACAACCGCTTTCAGCGAGTCCTCAATGAGGAGGGGACCAAGCTGCATGGTGAGTGCATAGGTGGCTGCTTTGCGGTGGCCCTCGCACAGGCTTGTGACAATGACCGAGTGCCCATCTATTGGAAGGATCTTCAAGTCATCAGATCGGTGCAGATCATCCATCACCATCAACACACGGCCTGGTGCCTTGCGAAGATACCGTACCAGCCACTGTATCACGTCTGCATTACGCTCATTGCTTGACATGCCAGTGCCCTTGAGTTTGTAGCCAGTTGCCATGGCAAAGAGATGCAGACTGTTGCTTAATGTCTCTGGTGTAGTGCAGCGAATGAAGTGCTGGTTCGGGAGAACCTTGCGCAACTCAAAGGCAGCCTCTGCTGCGAGTGTTGACTTACCTACGCCAGAATCTCCCCAGATCAAAACGTGACAAGATCCTGGCCTGGTCATGCTGCTAACGATGTGCCCCAACTCATTCTTCCTCCCCATGAGCTCAACCTGCGGTCGGCTAATCCAGCAGCCCTCCATGGCTGGACGTTTAACAGCACACTTGACACTTCGCAGCTTCTTCCATTCCTTCCTATCCTCTGTCTTCACAAGCAAGTCGTTGGCCGTCCTCCTCTCGTCAGGTAGTGGGTCAAACTTGTTCAGCCCAACGACATCCGCAAGCAGTTTTCCGAACCTGCTCCAGAAAGAGCTCATCACTTCACTTGTTCCCATGAGTTTGCTCTCCATGTGAAAGAAGCGATTTCGGAACGATCTCAACGGGCGCCGGTACAACTTGTCGAATCTCCTACACTCGTCGGGCGAGAGCTGGGAATGCTGTGCAATAAAAACCAGTAAGTCGTCCACCTCCATCACGCGCTCTTTCTTCTTTGCTCGCTCCTCTTCCTCGGCAACGAAAGCAGCCCGCATCGCAGCTTGTGCGTGCTTGCAGTAGTGCCGCAGCGCTTCTTCGGCGTGGTGGTAGGCCGTCATTACCGCCGCGGCCCGAACAGCCTCAGGCGGAAATTCGCCTACCCCTCCGTCAACGAAAAGCGACCCGGCGGCGAGCATTCCCGTCCTCAACTCGCTGCTCTCCTCTGCACAGCCGAGGTACTCCAACACACCGGCGTACGCCTCTATCGCTGCCAGTACGTTGGCCGGCGGTGGTGATTGCATGTGGCTAATCCACGTTCTTAGCATCAATGCTTCACCGATGTTGGCACAGAAGACAAGATCTTTGAGTGCCGTGCGTTTGCCATAGGCCTTTCGTGAGCGCACACGATCGGCTGCGGCCAGTTGGAGCAAAGACAGGATATCATGGACATCCCACAATTCTTTGCTTGCGCTACTCACCCGGGTTGGCGCCGGATAGCTTCTGGCGCCTCGTTCCCGTCACAATAAGTAGCGCATGATTCAACCAGTCCTCCCAAACGCTCTCCGCATACCGTTTGCCTGCCTCGTTCAGTGCTTTCGCAGTGGAAAGGAAAGCTTCGAGAGCGACTCCCTCTGCAAGACGTTGTCCGTCAACAGAAATTTTGGCCAAGCGTTCGTCCGCCATGTTGGGGCTTTAGGCGAACAAAGCCGGCAAGCTGGCGCTCCGGAAAGTGGTTTCGGTAGCCGCGTTCGTGTGCAATAATACTCTGCCGCACTACAGTAGAGTCAAGAATTGGGTAAAAAAACACGACACCAAGCAAGAGGCTGACAAGTGAACGAGAGGAAAGTGGACGTTTCGCCCTCGATCGGGCTGCTTCAAACAGGCCATCGATATCGAGTCACTTCGTTCATGATGCACACAGTTGCTAGGTAACAAAACCATGGCAATAGTTCATGATGCAAGTGTAGTTGCCAGGCGTGCTAATAACGTACGGACGTATACGCGTGTGCTAAAGGAAGTGGCAGGGGCCGGTAAAACTAAAAACCTCACTCCTCCTCCTCCTCCTCCTCCTCCTCCTCCTTCTCCTCCTAATCTTCCTCGTCGGCGTCCTCCTCCTCCTCAGCCCTTCTCCTCCTCGTCATTGTTGGTATCCGGCATGGGTATGAAGGGGGTACTGATACCATTAAATGTTGTCCGTTTTTCCACGTGTCCCGCTGTACCATTTGTCTCAGTTTTGTGCTTTCTCTTCGGATCGAAGAAGTCTTCTCCTTGCCTTTTACTTGGTGCCTGTCATAGCTGCGTGATTCCCGATCCGTACGCTGTGTCGGAGTGTTGCTGTATGAAGATATGAGCAGGTGTGTTGTTCTAGGAGTGTTATTCAAGTTGTCGAGATATGAGCACGCGTGTTGTTGTGCGGTTGAGATAAATATGAGGAGGAGTGTTGTTGTGTGGAGATATGAGCCGGAGTGTTGTTGTGCGGTGGAGATATGAGCAGGAGTGTTGTTTTGTGGAGATACTGATGATGAGCAGGACTGTTGCTGTGTGGAGCGAGAAAGCCTCTCCACCATCTGCGACGACGACAACGACGACAAGGGGGAGGAGGAGGAGGAGGAGGAGGAGGAGTAAGACGACAGCGAATACATGGCTTGTTTTTCAGGAGCACTGCTAAACCCAAGGGTTCAAAGATCGATGCTGCTGTTGTTGCTATAGAAACCTCACTTACTCGCAATCCCCACTCCGAACTGATATTGTAAAACGATGCCGCCTTTATGTCAGCTTGCAGGCCGTGGGAAACTCTTGGACACACAAAAGAAGCCCAATTTGACCAATCACGTCAGGAAGTAATAATGAGTCCGAATTCAAGTAATTGGCGAAAAACACAGAGCCAAATAAAACCCTACCAACACCCACAAATTGACGTGAGACAGCGAGAAAGAACGACAGAAAGAAATCGACAGGCGAACCAGGGATCAAACCCGTGTGAGTAGGTGGACTTACGTTCCAAACACAGAGCCCCCTCCTACATGCTGATCCATGGAAAACGACTCTGGAGTTTTTTCAGGTGTAATCTCCGAATCCAGTCGACTGCGAGTGCGCGATGCATCATCATGTGACAACGTCAGTCGAGTGTCTGACTCACTCGGTCTCATTCAGTCGTTTCCAGTTCCGAGTATTTGGCAGCTAATCAGGGCTTCATTATACTGACGTTTCTTCTCGGAACTTTTCAATTTTTGAATTAGTAAGGCATGTGCAGATTCTTTGGCCGGTCTCCAGTTTTAACTGGCGACCACCGGCCAGATTTTCAAAGCCGAATTCGACTTCACCGATGCCACTCCAGTTCAGTTCACTTGCAAGCACTGACAGGACGTGAACTGTTCGAGATACTGATGGGGCTCCTCCAACTGGACACCGTACTCCTTCCCGTGGCCCGAGAGCGATGTTGGTAGAAATGAATGCCAACAACAGTACTACTGGCTGAGGCTGAACGCTTGGGCTCGGCCAACTCTGAGACCCGGAGAGAGGACCCAGCACAACATGGCATGTCAATCACAACTTGATTGATCGGAGAGACGAGATGTGACTGTGCACGGAGGAAATATATTGATCGAAGAAAATTTAAAGGGGAACTCCAGCCCAAAATGATTTTCAGGCTTCTCACTCCTTTCACTGAGAAAGGAGCTGTGTAGAAAAAGCGGGTCTCGATTCGAATGATAACGGGCCGAAACGGCTCCGAGACAGAACGAAATATCGGGTGCAGCGCCGAGGTCACGTCGCCGCGACACACCTCCAGAAGTGCCAGTGACGTAACCGTGGTAACTGAAGCGAGATCATGCACTGCGCACATGCGCAGCTGCACTGCGCACATGCTGCCGCAGCCTGACACTGCGGTCTGGTAGGTTTGGGGGGCCGGGGCAGACGAGCGCCAGGACAACAGAGCGCCTGGGCAGAAGAGCGCCTGGGCAGAAGAGCGCTTGGGCAGAAGAGCGCCTGGGCAGAAGAGCGCCCGCAAAAGAGCACGACGCAAAAGAGCGCAGACAATATGCGCGCCGTGCCGAAAGAGCGCTGTGGCATAAGCGCGCTATGGGAAAAGAGCGCGGGGGAAAGAGCGCTGGGTCATAAGAGCGCATGATCAGAAGAGAGCGCGTCAAGAAAACAGCGCGATGGGAAAAGAGCGCCGGGCCATAAGAGCGCATGGAGCAAAAGAGCGCGCGGAGAAAAGAGCGCTGTCGCAAGATCTGATGTGGGCCGGGCAGAGAGAGCATATACATCATACGAGCGCAATGAATATGGCGGACGCAAGTGACCAACATGGCCGCCAATGATGGATAAGGTCCATTGCTTTCCGTTTGATGACTAGCTCAGCACTTCTGACAGGTTGACGTTGGTTTGCCTTGAAAGCCAGGCCCGGAGAACTTGAGACCAACAAGAAAAACTTCGTGCACATGTTGACTTTATGCAAACATTCAGCGGGAACTTGTTGCAGGACAAAAAAACTAATCTCCGAAGCGGTAAACGCTATCGAAAACAAAATATGAGCCCAAGATAAAAAGCAGGACTATAGCCTGAGCAAAACAGTTAAAAGGGCGACGAGAAAAAAGGGCAGCATCGAAAGCCATGCTTTTGGTGCAAGGTGCGTCATTACCGGGTGGTCAACTGCAGTCCAACAAGAGCTACCATGTCAAACGCACAAGAACGTTCTTAATAAACTTCAGAAGATTTTCACGTTGATGTTCTTCGTTATAATCCACGTTCTTGTGCGCTAGCTCCACTCTACTTTATAATGTATTTGGTGCCTCTATTTTCTTATGGCGCTCTTTTGTACCGGCGCTCTTCTGGCACTGCGCGCTTTTCCACTGGCGCTCTAATATGCCAGCGCTCTTTTCTGTAAGCGCTCTTGTGAGCGGGCGCTCTTGTGAACCGGCGCTCTTCTGAAAAGGTGCGCTTCTGCTTTAGCGCTCTTCTGCCCTGGCGCTCTTCCGTCCTGGCGCTCTCCTGTCCTGATGCTCTTCTACGGTCGCGCTTATGATCACGCTCTATTCGGCCAGGCGCTCTTTTGTCCTGGCGCTCTTCTGTGGAAATACCATGCATACGGACTGTCTTGTTCTCTACTCAACCTAGTAACGCTGGACTAACTGGCCGAACGGAAGGGAAGGAGCTCGACAAGGTGAAAAAAAAAAAAAGGCAGCCAAGGCCTTTTAGCGAAGTCAATGAAAATACGGCATTATACTGCACTCTCCGGAGAAACTTCCCTGGGCCAGCTATCACTGAACTACACATACCCATATGAGTGCACGATTTTTTTCGGGAGAAACCCAAATTTGTGGACCCGCCAGAAGCTTGTGCAGCGCTCTCGGTACCGCAGTAGGCTGTCAGCTTGCAATCGCGGACGGGAACTTCGCAGGGCCACCTAGGCCTGACCCTGAACTACACGCATACTGTATACTAGTGCACGATTTTTGCTTTTTTGATAGGGGAAACCCAAATTTGTGGATGCTGAGCTCGAGAAGCTCGTGCTGCAGCTCTTTGTAGTGTCGGGTAGCCCAGTAGCTGTCGGCTTGCAATAGCCGGCGTCCCGGCGGCCAGGAAAGTTCAGCGATCAGTGGTAGATGGGTCGGTCACTACAGTTGCTGCCAACATGTGTGAAGAGCAGTATTCTACTTTGGGCTTGTTTTCATGCTGAATGAATGAAACTGAACTTAGTGCATGGTGTGGGGACAGGCTGAATATGTATGTGACCGAAGTTGCAATGTACGGAGCAAACCGACGGAGGAGACGCGACAGACTATTGGGAAAGAAAGGGTCAGCCGTTGCTTTCAACACCGGAAGTTTCGGCACTGAATGACGGAGAGCAGGATCTTACGTACGCTTCCGTAATCGAAAAAGAACGATACAGGATAAGAACACGGAAGCTTGAGGTAGTACTAGTACTAGTGGCACTCCTGGGATGCATGCGCCGACCGCGTGATCATCAACTTTAAGTTTGGCGTCTCTTGCCGTGCATTGCTGGGCAAACAGCAACAAAAAAAATGGCCGGAAAGTCCACCTTAATTCTGTTCGTCGTTGCTTGCTGTTTCGAAATTCGATTTCAAGATCAGCCGGGCAGCGTCACCCTGCGTATAATTTATGCGACATTCCACCATTCAGCAGTGTCGGTCCCAGTCTTCAGAAGAGCCGGCCCCGAGTCGACAACAGCCGATAGCAACACGGGATAGTCTGTTCTTGTGACCACAGTGATCGGGGAAACGAGGTGAAGTGATATCGAGTGTCGATATCCAGCACTGCTTCGTGAAGACGTACATGTAGGTAGGCGTTTCAAAAGAGGGTAGACAGCAACCACGAAGGATGAGAAAAATGGCCCTCACAGCAAGTTCTTGAAAAGCAGAAGCACAGGGTGACGAGCGCATAGAAGTTGGAAGTGAAAGAAATAAAAAAAAAAAGAGACAAGAACAAACCCTCCTGAGTGGGCTAAGAACGTTGGGCTTTGCAAGCCGCAAGTTTGCCAATCAAGCGCTACCGATCATAATGTATTATGTACATGAAGCTCTGCGCAACGCCGCCGCGGGGCCGATCCGATATCGATGCGATGCGCATGCATGCACGCGCACTCGCCACATTTGTCATGGAGATACATTGTACACTGTGTAGGATGTACTTGTACATGATATAGGATATCGGCCAGCTGCAGTGACCACGCCGTTCCCGGAATTTGCGATTTTTGTGGTATTTGAAAGTGAAAATTGCAAGAAAAGTTGCGAGTTTCGGTATCACACAAACCGGCATCGCGATCGCGTTGGTGAGTCAGAGTGGCGGCAGGACGCCATTGTGACTCGGTTGTCTGGCGTCTTTTCTCGCGTCTGTAGATAGAATCAAACAGCAAAGTTTGCCACTGGCCTGATTTCTTGGCAGGCCTTTTGATTCTAATCATGTCAGCACCAGCCCTCGACAAGGACAGACCGCCGGCTATATCCGCAGCACTTCGGGCACTGGGCCAAAATGGGCTCTTCGACGAGAACACCGGTGGGGATCTGAGCGACTTGGGATGGTTGTCGCAGTACCGTCCGATGCCCACTGGCCTACCAACCGAAAACGAACAGGACTCCGACACGGAAGAGTCTGTTGAGCATTTCGAGGATGTACCAGAGAACGACTTGTCCACCATGATGACGGGTATGCCCAACAGAGGGGTGCCAGTGAGCTACAGTGTTCTTCTCGGCGATATGCCGCCAGGAGGAAAGGGCAGTCGTTGGCCGAAGCCTGCCTTCACCTATTCGTGCCTGATCGCCATGGCTTTGAAGAAGAGCGAGTCAGGAAAGCTGCCCGTCCACGACATCTACGAGTTTATGGAGTGAGTGATTTGCTTGCGGATCCGTAAAGGGTATCCCATGCGTGTCTTCCCTTCTGTTGCGCAGAAGAGTAGTTCTCTGTTTGTGTAAAGTTGTCCTTGTGTGCCTTGTGACACGCCCGTGCTCTCTTCCGTGCAGGTCGAACTACCCATACTTCAAGACAGCGCCAGATGGCTGGAAGGTGAGACCCTTCTTGTATTAACCAGCGTGCTATCTGGTTGTCATCTGCCTCTTCACAGCTATCGAAACTAAAGTTTTACCGACGGAATAGAACAGTTCCTCCCGATCTGACAGTTGTAGTTTTCTCGTCGTTTTCATTTTCCAGAACTCCGTTCGGCACAATCTTTCCCTGAACAAGTGGTTCGTTAAGGTCG
The DNA here is from genome assembly GCA_028571005.1 of Clathrina lutea. NCBI lineage: Eukaryota > Metazoa > Porifera > Calcarea > Clathrinida > Clathrinidae > Clathrina > Clathrina lutea. The sequence goes on along the minus strand of JAOWAR010200504.1, from coordinate 8,505 downwards.
ACCCAGGGGACAAAATGGCGAAGAAGAAGGGCTGCCTTTGGGCGATCAACGAGGCTAAGCGATCGTCGATTGAGAGAGAGATTGCCAAATGGTCCAGAAAGAATCCGCAGGCGATTCTCGCTGCCATGGCGAAGCCAGGTGAGTAGGGTAGAACGTTTGATTGATCACCAAAAGAATGTACGTCTGTCTTCTGCTGTTGTCGACAAGGTTGCCCAGATGCCGTTTTAGTTTCATTTTGTGTTGGAGACCTATTCTGTACTATTGCCAAGGTGTCCCTAGGACTGCTTGTTCAGAGTGTGAGTGCTGGGTCATGTAAGACATTTGAAAATTCCCTCGGTGGCCGCTATGTGGTCGAGTGATGTGAGAGTATTCTATCTCAACCAGTAGGCACACCATTCTACATAGACCAGTTGCCAAAGTGCAATATAGCGGCCAGGCCTGTACTACCGTCACTATTTCTTCAGGCAGTGTTATCAGCACTCGCGTACACCCTCAATGCTCATTCCAGGCAGCCTTCTGCGTGTGCCAGATTAATGTTTGGGTTTAAGGCTGCATGTGACTGCCAGTACCACTGCCTACAAACATGGATGGGATGATTGCGTAAGACAATCCAGTCCCGACTTCCGGGCCACTTCAGGAATTATATCTACATGAGTGATGACTTCCTGGGAGGGATTCAGCCAGCTGATTAGGTTTTCTTACCGGATACTATGCGCTATGCAGAGCTAAGAAGAAATTAAATTCGCTGAAGAAAAGAGGAGAAAGTGGAGAGGAGCAGAAAGAGAAGAGATTTTTGGCCTTTACATGGAAAAAATGTGTACAATATGCCTGGCCAAGAAGTATATTTGTCGTAAACTTGGTATTGGTGCCGTAGCACAGGCATTTTTTTCTGTTGCTGTTGTCAAGCATGACTGCCTCTGAAAAGGAGGGTGGATTGTAGAAACATTTTCTTAGCCTTGAAACTTCAGCTGTGATCGGCCTGCATCACAGCCCTCACCACTGTGCGACTCGGGCTGTGTTGATCACGATCTCTGCCTTGAGTATGGATATTTGTTGGAAGAAGAGGTGCAACCGCATGGAGGAAATAAAGTCATTGAAGAAAAAATGATAAATGTTCAACTCCGTACCGAGACCAGGACTCGAACCTGTGACACCAAATTGCCTTGCTTGCAAGATCTACCATGTCATCTGCTATACGTCATCACGCTATCCTTAAAAAGGATGGGCGGTGGTTCAGTTTTTAAGCCAGGCTGTTCTCTCCACCTGGGAGTCCGCAGCCTGGAAGATGCTATTGAGGCAGCACCAGAAGGGTAGCACGTACAACATGGTTCGAACTGGCCAGCCCCGGAAAGAAACAGTCAAAATCGAGCTATCTTGGTCAGACTGGAAGAAGTGTGAATTCTTCTTCACTTGATTTATGCCTTCTGAGCGGACACACTCTTCTTCCAATGTGACCATCCTGGCTTGGCTTTGACCGTTTCTTTCCAGGGTTGGTCGGTTCACCACGTTGTATGTGCTAACCTTCCGGTGCTCCTTCGCTTCTACCATCTTCTGGGCCGCCGACTCCCAGTTGGATGAGATAGCTTGGCCTAGAAACTGCGTCATTGCCCGTCCTTTTTAAGGATGACATGGTGGTGTAGCAGATAATATGGCGACTCTCGGCTGCTAGGCAATTTTGTGCCGCAGGTTCAAGTCCTGGTTTGGCACGGAGTTAAGCATTTATCCATTTTTGTTCGATCTGTGAATCTCTATAATCACTTTCAACAAAAATCAAGGCCTATGGACCTTAGTTTGGCAAAATCAAAATTTAGGAGATATATTTGGTGATGACAGAAATGCTATTAAACTTAGAAACAACACGCCTTTAGAGTTAAGGTTTGCCATAGTACTTTCTTACCAGCTCATCCGTAGCAAACACGGTAGAATAATGACTAGCATGAGAAACAAGAGGACAATATATGTGTAAAGCGTGTGACAGAAAGTGTAACAATGTGTGCGAAGTCTGGTGTGAGCTGTGTACAGGTATAGGTAAAAAAAAAGATTTTGTGCATAAAACAGATTGAAAACTAAGTGTGAAAGAGGGAGAGTAAGAGTGTAAAAGAGAGAGAGAGAGTGAGAGAGAGAGAGAAAGAATTGCTGCACCTGTGTGTCTTTCACATTTAGTTTTCAATCTGTTTTATGCGCATATTTTTATTTCACCTATACCTGTACACAGCTCACACCAGACTTCGCGCACATTATTACACTTTCTCTCACACGCTTTGCACATATATTGTCCTCTTGTTTCTCATGTTAGTCATTATTCTACCGTGTTTGCTACTGATGAGCCGGTAAGAAAGTACTATCGCAAAGCTTAACTCTAAAGGCGTGTTGTTTCTAAATTTAGGAGATGTTTCTGAATTTTCGAATTGTATATTTCAATTAGCAAACGTTTACAAGCACTCTGCTGCTCCACACTATTGACCCTTAGGCCAACTTTCCTAGTGTCTGCAACCCAGCACCAGTACCAGTACCCAGCACCAATACCCAGCACCAGTACCTAGCACAAGACAAAGATACGCTCAAGTGAAACTGAACTTCTTCAGGAAGAAATTAAACCATCCAAACAGATTTTTTTGCTCAATGTAAAAATTGCAGCAATGTAACAGTTGCAGGAATGTAACAATTGCAACAACCGCAGTCTAACGTTCCTTCTTAAGCTAGTGGATTGGTCTGAGCAACTGACATTAGAATTTCTGTTCGTGCTCCATTTCGTTGCGTGTTCAAATCTGGGCTGTGCCCCTCGGGAATGCGAAAAGAAAAAAATATTTGGAGGATACACTTCCTGCTGAGAACAGTTGCACTGACTCTCTCTCTCTCTCTCTGTCTGTCTCCAGAGGATGGGTTGAGTGAGTCGGCACCGCACGCATCATCCACACCACCCAGCTCCAGCCTTTCAGCGAGCATGCAGCCCCCACGAGTCATGATGCCCATGGCGCCCATGGCGATGCCTTATCCGATGATGCCACCAGGAATGACAATGCCAGGCTTGCCGGCAACGGCAGCCAATGGTGACATGTGTGCGCCAATGATGCAGATGCCGCCTTTCATGGCGATGATGTGGGCAGGATACCCTATGCCGGGTATGATGATGCCACCACCAATGCAGATGCCCTCATCGTCAGGTATGCAGAATGGGAAGGCCGGTGATGCAAGGCAGCAGACAAGCAAGCATTGATATCAAAAGAGTCGTAGAGCTCACAAACAACCACCCTTCCACATTCAGAAAAATTCACCTCCCCTTTTGAACATAAGAAGAATACATATGCAGCTCATCATCTGGACATAGTTTTGTGTTTTCGATCACACTCATGATTCTATCCGATCAACTTATAATTGGCGGCGCGCTTCAGTTGCTCCGTTGTCTGCTTGTGGCAACCGAGCAGTGAGGAAGCCACGCCGAATAATGGTTAAATCCCACAAACACGCTATCTCTGTACCAAAGTAAAAACTTTCATGACAAAGCATCTCCTGCATTGCAGTGCAGGCTTCACAACAGATCACTCAGATTCTGTAGATGAGTACTATCAGATTCCTCAGCTGTTTGAATGGTCTTTCCCTAGCTCCCCTATTTCTTTGTTTTTTTTTCCTCAAACCTTTCTTCCTCCTCCTTTTTTCCTTTTCTTCTTTTATTTCTGAAGACCAGAATTACTTTTATTCACCTTCACATGAAGTGTTCGTGCTTGATATGGCCTGCGTGGCCGCCTGAATCCGAAGTTGCTGAAGCTTCAAGGGTGTGTGACTGGGACAGCTTCCACATTCTTTTTTTTTTGTCCCATTAAGAAAGTGTTGTGAAAAAAGAAAAAAAAAAGACGTGGCCCTCTCACTGCAATGTACAGCCACAAGCAATGGTGGCAACTGTTTGGGCTCGAGCATGTGCACACACTGAATACTTTTGCTGGTTCTTGAGTAACAAGAATGTTGTGATCCATCCAAATACATCAGACTCTCACTGTTGACCCTGTGAAAGTGTGCGGAGTACTTGACTGAGCATCAGTTGGAAGGTCAAACCACGCCAACACCTGTATGCTAAGTTCATCAAACATCCCAAGCAGTCGACACCAGGATTTCCACTCGGGTCAGCACTGTTTACCACAGGCTCTAGCCCTGGATCGCCCAACAGCAATGGGTAATGCGACCCCCCCCCCCCCCCCAAGAAAGACTTTTTTTTTTTATATTTAATTTTATTTGTTATATTGGGGAGAAAAATAAAAAAATAT
>JAOWAR010200393.1:0-15196 GCA_028571005.1 Clathrina lutea | reverse complement strand
CCATTTTCCCTGTGACACTGTTTTGATTAACTTTTCTCATCTCTTTTCTAGGAGTTTGACCAGTATAATGAGAGAAGTTCCAGGAGTTTGTCAATAAAGTTTTCTCCAGGAATTTGACCCATATAAAGAGAGAAGTTTTAGGAGTTTGTCAACAAAGTAACTCTCTGGAAACATCATGACATAGTTTTAAGAGGAGCTACTCCTGATTTGCGTGATGCAAGTTTATTGCAATCATAAGCAGAAGGCACTGAACTGGAGGCATGAATCAGGACTGATGATAGTCTAAGGAGATTGGCCTGGGAAGCTGAATGTTACATCCTCTTCCTCCTCTACAGAGGACTTCTCAATGTGTGTGCTGGTAACCTCCGGACAGGGACTGGTCACTCTTTTCTCAGGCACCTCCAACAGGAAAACTTGTCCTTGAAGGAAGGTGGAAATCCCAAACTTGATAGGTGACACCGTGCAACAGAGCATTTGTCACACAGAATCATTGTGTGGTAGTGTGTAGGCTTACCGCAGAAGCAATGCAGTGGAATATCAATGGTGATTTCCTTACTATATTGTGGCTTCGCAGTGGCAGTGCATGTGCTCAGACGTTTAGGGAAAGGTTCCAAATTCTGCTTTGAGGAACACTCTCCCTACACCCGGAAGAGGGCCCCGTGGTCTACGATGAAATTGTCCGCCATTCGACGAATAGTTCTACGCTGGGCTTTAGTGGGATCTTGCGGGTAAGGGGAATCTTGCCGGAGAAAATCCAAAATTTCTCCGTAAGAAACATCGAGGCGTTGGCCTCCCTGCGCGCCCTGCCAGCTGCCATGCTGGCGGTCAAATGAGCGAACAGAAACTTGGCGTAATTACAAGCGACAGATCTAACGGATAGGGATCACGGACCAACTCAGTGCACTGCACACTCACATCAGAAAAACAACGACCAGGCTGTCTGAAAGGTAAGACTCGGATCAAAACAAGAACTGGGAGTAACACGGTGCCAATCCACGCGGGCGGCATAGAAAGGGTTGTCAAAATACGCGAGCGGTGCCACAAGACTCTAGCGTATTTTGACGCCTGGTGCCAATCTACGCAGGGTGTCAAAATGCGCGTTTACACCGGCTCGGGCGTATGACTGCAGCCACAGAACTGTGGGAAGAAAGAGAGGAACGGACGATCAATACCGTCGTCTGAAATGAGCTCGAGCTGAAAGCAATGGATGCAAGTCACGTCGACAAGCCAGCACGGGCGAAACGCTCAATCGCAGTTGAGCACAGCTGCGTGGAGCTGCGCGGTGAGACTGGCAGAATCGCTGGATGTTTAGCTATTCGTAGTACCGAGGACATCAAATTGGAGACTCCAGCGAGCATCAGCCATCCACCCTGCACGGACGAGAAGGAATTTCTCGCAGACGGTTCACAAGGCTCCCAGCCAAAGGACGGAGAGGAGAGATTACCAGAAGGCGGCAAGAACCCCAAGGACACAATCCAGCAGACTGGCAATGAATCAATCTGAGGTTCGTGGAAGGAACTGTTGCAGTTCAAAACACCTGATGACGCATAATGGACCACATAAGAGGGAGAGGACTTATCAGTGTTTGGCATGTGGAAAGACGTTTACACATTCATCTGGCCTTATGTCACATCAAAGAATGCACACTGGAGAAAGGCTGTACCAATGTGACACGTGTGAAAAGGCTTTTAGTCACTCATCTGCCTTGGTAACACATCAAAGAGCACACACTGGAGAGAGACTTTATCAGTGTGACAACTGCAGAAAAAGGATTTAGCTCCTCATCTCAGCTCTTGGGACATCAAAGAACACACACTGGAGAAAGGCCTTATCACTGTGACAAATGGGAAAAGTCATTTCGTGTTTCCTCCAGCCTGGTAAAACATCGAAGAATACATACTGGAGAAAGGCCTTATCAGTACGAGACGTGCGGAAAGGATTTTCGCCAGTCGTCTCATAATACATCAAAGAACACACACCGGATAGAGGCCTTATCAGTGTGAAAAGTGTGGGAAAGCCTTTAGTCAGTCATCTTCCTTGGTGACACATGAAAGAATACATACTGGAAAGAGGCCATATCAGTGTGACAAGTGTGAAAAGGCATTTAGTAGCCCATCTGCCTTGGTGATACATCAAAGAATGCACACGGGAGAGAGGCCTTATCATTGTTACAAGTGTGGAGAGGCATTTAGTCGGTCATCTCACCTTGTGATGCATCAGAGGACACACTAAAGAGAGAGGCCTTATGTGGATGACAAGTGTGGAGCTTCATGCGTTTTGTCAGTCATTCTGCCATGCGAGTCCTGGAGGATCGCATACTGGACAGAGGCCTTGTCAGTGAGACAAGTTTGGACGGGCGTTTGGTCAGTCATTTCATCTGGTGAAACAAAAAGGAACTCATATTGGAGGGAAGCCGTACTGAGCTTAGTGTTGCCGGTAAGGCACTTGTTTGATCATCTGGTCTCAGGATACTTCAAATGAGGCTCATTAGAGAAAGGCCATAACAGTGTGAGAAGTGGGGAGGGGGTTGATCCACACAGGTGTCCAAGCAAGACGTTAGAGAAATCATGGTGGGGAAACACCCTATCAGTACAGCAAGCTTGGAAAATAACTGAGTCAGTCAACTCTCGAGGTGAAATGGAAAAAAGCATCCTTGTTTCTGAGAGAGTACCGTTACATGTGTGGAAAGGTTTGTCGTTTTCAAGGAACATGCAATTGCTTTCCTATTTCAGAAAGGAACACCTTTTACTCGGAACAATCAACATATTGATGTTTTAGTCTTCTATGAAGGGTAAACTTTCTCCTTGTTTAATTTTTCAGCGCTGGTACTGAGAGCTCCTGCCAGAAAACACTGATCATAATGGAAATCAAGTACAGTTTCAAGGGAAAAAAGATGGGATTAGGCGTATTAATACCCTTGTCAGTTGATTTCTCTGTGTGTGACAAACCATGCCAGTCAATTCTTCTTACAGTGTAAAGGATAGAGAGAGAAAGGGGGGGGGGAGAGAGAGAGAGAGAGAGAGAGAGAGAGAGAGAGAGAGCGGAAATATGCAGCTTTGACAATGATGGCGGGGCATTGCAGGCAGCATCCTCTGCATCACACGGTACACTCGTAATTGAGCTTCCTGGCCGTGCTGAACCCAGCCTTATAGTCATACACCTTCAGATCAGTCCGTTGAGCTTTCATGTTTTCTTATTTTGTTGATGAGCTCATTAAAGATTTCGTTCCAGTTATGTTGCTTCCCCACATAAGAGTGTAAAGCTCGTCTTCCTTAGACATTTGATTGAATTCCAGTTTAGTTCGGCTACAAGATTCTAGTCTCTAAACCACCTCTCCTCCGGGCGGCAGAAAGGTCACCCAAGTAGCTGGCGCGGACTGCCACCTCGTAGGGGTCTAAGCAGCCAGAGGTTTCACGTGCCAGAGAGAGTTAATTTCGGGGTTTAGCGGATCGGGCGGATAGCTCAGTCGATAGAGCATTGAAACGTAAATTCAACTGCCCGGGCTCGATTCCCAGTTCGCCAACCGATTTTTTTCTTTCGTTCCTTCTGTCTCTGCTGCGTTCGCGGAAGCTCGTTGAGATTTCATTTCGGTTACGTTGATTCCCTGCATGAGAGCGTAAATCTCTCTCTCTCTCTCTCTCTCTGAGATCTTATGACGAAATGCTGAGTATTACGGCCTTCACTGTTCAGAAAACCATCTTCAAAGGAAACTCTTCCCCATGTCAAAATTACTTCAAATTTTTGGCGATCAAGTCAATCTGAAATCAGGGTCCCATCTTCAGCCTACAAAGCGTTCGCGGCATTCCGATGTCGAAGTCTGTGCAATTCTGGACGTCAGGAGCACTTCACGGAGGTGTCTTCCCTAGAAGGTGTTTTCAAGGTTCACCTCAGTTAGGAAACTTGAGGTGTTTTCTGGATCTCTTTTACTTAAACCAATCAGGAGAAAGAGGTGGTTTCACCGAAGTGAGTGGCGATCGAGTAAAAAAAAAAAGGAAAAAGGTCATCAGAAAGCAAGGAGGGAAAAGTGTTTTTTTTAAGTGAGTGGCGATGGAGTCAAACAAAAAAAAAGAAAGAAAGAAATGGTCATCAGGAAACACAGGAGTGAGGGAAAAGTCACTGAAGAGACGATAAGTTAGGAAAAGGAGGTGTTTTCCCAACTTTGCTGCCAGTTAGGAAAATGAGGTGTTTTCGTGAATTTGCTGCCAGTTAGGGAAAGAAAAGACCATTTTGGCACTCTGTATCCCCGTGAAGTGCTCTTGGGACATTCCTTTTGTTAAAAGAGTGTTTCCTTATCAAAACACTTTTTTGTAAAATCCAAAACAGTGATCCACAGAAATTCGCAATTCGCGTTTCTGGTATTCGGCGTGGGCAGAAGCTTTGTTCCCCGTGCGCGGGAAACCGGCTAGCCATGAAACGGCGGGTGTGTTCTCCCAGGCGCGTGTTAGCTGTGATCTGAGGCAACCATGAATCAATGGAGTACAGCTGTAGGCGCATGTCCACTGTGGCAAACATTGTGACACAACATTTGTAACGGCGAAGCTGCACACGAACGGGGCCGACACAGCGAGGTGCACTACAAGGCTGGGACATATCAGCTATCAGCAGGGTTCATGTAGGTCCCTAGCCCTGTACCAGCTGTTGTTGATCACTGATCATCTAGCCGATGGCCCCCACCCACACCGGAGACAGCATGCGCAGCATTATGCACAAGCCAGTACAGTCGACCGTCGCGTGGCACGTGACTAAAACTGCTTCTGGCCATTGAACATGTTGAAACGCAGGCGGCGTGCGATGTTTATGGCTTTCCTTCAAGTTTACTGCAGTCACCAAGCGCTTCGCATGCCTTCAGCAGACATTGATTGTGTTGAGCCTGTTCAGTTGCAAGGACTTACAGTCGGGGCTCGTTTACAGCTCGGCCGACCGCAGCCTCTGTGCATTGGGTACGCGTTACTGCAGTTTTTGGGCAGTACCAACTGGCCCACGCAGGAGGGGTCGTTGTAAGGTGTTCACGCGCCAGCTGCGCGGCGAAGCGTTCTCTGCGGGAGATTTCCCGCAGTGGCTTTGAAGAAGATCGGAGAGAGCTTGGCGCAATTCGTGCCCTCTGTGTTTCTGCCAGTGAAAGCGATAGAAGGGGGAGAAAAGACATGTTTGATTTTACCCTTAACTTAAGTGGAAGCGAGTACTAGTCATAGCTTTATCAAAATTAGTAACCGACATTGCGGCGTTCAGAGCTTCTTCCACAAGGCTTCTTCCACATGGCTGAAGCTGGCCGCTGGCTGTGTGCAATAATGCCGAGGCGAGGGAGCTCTCTAGCTGTAGCCGCAGTTTTCCTTGCACTACAGACGTCCCTGGGAGCTGCGAACCCGAACACCTCTGTGCGAGAGAGTGCTGACAGCGAAGCCCACATGCCAATGGAACCGCGCCATTCATACCCAGGCTGCGAGGATTGTATGCTGGCTTTCAGCAGTTTGACAAATCCGATGCAGGACCCAGGAGAAGCGTCACTTGCCAATCTAACTTCTCCGTTGTTGCTCTCTAATCTCAGTGAGAATGAGTTATTCGAGGCTTGGGTTTTTCTCTCAAACATACTGTCATCAAAGGGACATGGAGAATCTGCCAACAATTCTGCTTGCTCAGATGCGGCTTCCTTGGTTTTTTGCGAGGCATTCTCCTCGTGCACACGGCAGCGCAACACAACTGACAACAGCTGCTCGCAAGAAGTCGGCGAGTCTGTGCAAAACGTTTGTTTGGAGCTGGCCTTTGCCCTTGCGCTGCTGCAGCCACTGATCAGGAATGGTCTTGGAGAATTGAAAGGCTGGTTCAAAGTACTGGAAGCTAGGATTTGCCCCTCCGAGCGGGACTACAACGCATGCACCACCTATACGGGCAATTCGGCCACATACAGATTTGAGCTCAGGTGTCATGAGCCGCTGATAAGGACAAACAGCAAATCGCGGAAGAGTGAAGAACTTCAAACGCTTGTCCTGGATGTCTTTCATGGAGAATGTGACTTATGGACAGACTTTCTCCTTGTTCCCGTGTGGCGATTCTTGCCACCTCGTGGACAGGAACAGTTTTCGGCCAATGCTGGTGGACACTTCAGCAAGGGTGACTGGGATATTTCTTCTTGCATTGCCACTGATCACGCTTGTTGCAAGCTTCCGTTACGGCATCCGACGGATGCTCCGATACCCAAATCGCTTGCAGCTATATCTTGCTTTGGTCGTCTGGATTTTCGGACTTTCCTTACAACCACATGCCTTCTTGCCACTCGGAGGGGTGGACGTTCATTGCCATGACGATATGACAATTCGTGCTGGAGACATGAAAGAAGTTGGTGTTTGTGTATTCACCTTTGCGGGGTACATCGGCGGCGGCATGTTCTTTCAACTCATTACACTTCTGGTGATCTTTGCTTGGTGGCAGCTCGTCCTAGCACTGCAGCTGAAGAAAACCTGGTACACTATTCGAGTGCAAGGCAAGGTGGAGGTACTGTGGTTCTTTCTCTCCGGCACATGGTCTCTGACCGTTGTCTTGGTCCAGTACCACAGCAACGCTCCTCTAGTCAGCTTTGTTATCATCAACTTCTGCATCTCACTCTTCCCAGGAAGTCGGTTCATCAGTTTTACACCTTGCATAGTCTTTTTGGCCGCCTCTCTAATTATTCTCATCGACGGGCTACGTCGCATGAGAATGATCCACCATGAGTCAAGGATGATGCGGTGTCGATCTGGCATCTTCCATAATCTGACAGCTGATTTTAAAATCATGGCACTTGTTCGCCAACTGCGGGGCTACAGCATAGGTCTCTTCCTAATTGGGCTTGCTGAAGTAATTTTCCAGCTAAATGAAAAGCCTGGAGTTGTCGAAATGGAAATTGACAAGGAAAGAGCACGCTTCCGGAAGTGCATGCTATCATCGTGTGGAAACAGCACGCTTTGTCAAAACGAAATTCCGCAATTGCCCATTCTCCGTGTGGCTTTCAGCTTGATGTTCGATTTCTTTTCAGTATTCCTCGTACTCCTTCTTTGCTCTTGGGCATTTCAGCGAAAAGTTTAGCAGCCGCAACATGTGCCTCGAACTTTGAGAATAGGAATGGCAGCTGATTTGCGATCTCTTCCATTGTCATTGCTTCAGCATGATAGCTCATCCAAAGCGCTCATCATCAAAAACAGCAACCAGATGAGATTGGCTTGTGGAATGATGAGCTCTACCACTCTGTCCCCGCCCGAAAGAGAACTCCACGACAACACAGGGACACTGACCTTGTCCATTAGCTCAACAACTCTGTACTCCTCTGGAGAACTTGACGGCCAGACGAGAGCGCTGATTTCAAGTCTGGATCACATTTCCCAAGCTTTCACACTGTAATGCCCACCTAGAAAAACATCAAAAACCTGTTGCTCAGTGCATCCTCCAGTCCTATCAAAGCAAAATGTACTCTTCAACATTTCTGTATAATTCTAATTTATGTCCAAAATGTTTCCTTCCAGTCTGGCAACAATGAATGTGACAAACTGCAGTTCAAGGGCCAAATCTCTTTCCACAAGTCTGTTTTTGGCACTAAATACAATTGATGAATCGGCCAACCAGTATAGGGCAAGGAGTGAGAATAAGTTCGCTTTTCAGAACTCCAGTCAAATTCATAGCGGCCCAAATGTCAACATCTGGCTTCGGCCCTGAATTTCTTTGCCTGTTCCTCCCTCAAGCTTTTGATCTTCAGTCAGATTATCAGACTACTTTCAAGGGCCAGCCACCTCACACATGTATTGACATCAACCAGCCATGTCATGATCATTGGTAGAGACAAACACCGTGCAGAAGTGTGCTGTTTGCAGTGACACTCATCCAGTAACCAACCTTTAACGTCTTATACCTTTTGAGCACCAAAGCAACGAAAGCAAATCTTCTAAATAAAACAGAACGCAATTTTCACTGGGAGTAGTAGTTTTTGCTATGTGATAGGAGCACTTACTAGCCACTGGAAAACACCCTTCAGATTGAATGGCTCTTAGAAAGAGCAGTGATCGTTCTCCAGATCATAGGCTACTTATGGAACTCAGGTGGATCAGATTACAAACTTCTAAAGTGTACAGGGAGAAGTCGCTCAGCGGCGAGCCAGTGGCGGCAAGCTTGAAAGTTCTTGAAAGGGCAAAGTCAAGCATCGATCGGTGCACTTCACGGACAGCTCAGCTCTAAGCCGTTTTGCTCTGGGCAAGCTTGTACAGAGGGTTTCATGCTAGGTGAAGCATCTCCCTCGTCTGAAGCATCCTCTTGACCTGAAACTGAAGAAGAATGATGAAAATATTAAGCGTGAAAGCCTTCGAAAAACGTCTTATCAACTTCAAACAATTTTCCACTTGGACAGGGGGAAGAGAAAGAATTTGATATGATTATTGCTGTGCAATATGGCTCTCACATGACACACACAAACACCCGCTATGTAAAGATTGTGTTTGCCCATTGAAGGAGAGTCAATACCAATGGAGTACCTTGAAACCATTGGGAGCTGAAAGACAGATGCTCTGACAACCTTTTCACCTCCTCTTGGACTATTTTCTAGATAAAACCTTCATGGCCTAGGAATAATGTGAACCATGAAATTAAGCACTCTTAAGCACTATTTTACCGGCTCTTACAGATATCCACAAATTTCCCGCTCCATGCATCCGCCTGCAGTTTCTTGTGGGCAATCTGGTAAAGCCTGTATTCCTCCTCAAGCCGTGCCCAAGATTTTTCCAAGGTAAGAAGGTGTCGGTGGTGCGTGTCGACAAGCCATAAATTGATTGAACGCACATCCTCACCTGGTATGCTGGCTATGCCAAAGCTCTTCTTGAGCTTGGCCTTCAGAGCAAAAGCCCCCGGGAAGTTTTCAGCCAGCGTTTTGCTGGGATCCAATGTGCCTTTGTCTCCCATGAACAAAAAATCCCGTCGCTGAAGGAGCTTGCTTCCCCTCTCAAGCCAGCACAAGAAACAGTTAAGGTCTTCAGGAAGCGCTGATCGCCGGGTGTCCCGGATTTTCTTCATCAAGCGAGAGTTGTAGGGGTGTTCTTTCACCAGCAAGCGTGCCCTTGCTTTTTCAACCCCTTCTATTAGAGCCGTCTGTGCTTCCTCAGAAATGTGCTTGAAGCTGACGATCCATGCAAACTCATCTTCTTTCTCCGGTAGCTCCTTGCGTCGGTAATGATCAAACGAGTCTCTGAATGAATCCAGCGTTTTCAGGCAAGCAGGCAGGTCCCGATTTTCAAACTCTCTTTCCCACAACTCGCTCCAAGAGATCCATTCAGCTGATTTTTGCTGGAGAGTAAGCAGTCCAGCCTTGACTTTTTCTGCGAAGGTTTCCTCCGCAGACATCAATTTCCTCCAAGCACTGGACAAGCTTTCGGCAAAGTTGGCAAGTTTGTGTCTACACAGTACACAAACAAGGGTGCTTTGGGTATGACGCTTTTCCGCTACTTCCCTCAAGTAATTCTTCAACAAAATCACCTCTTCCGCAATGAGAAGTTTGTTGTTGACCTTGGACAACTTGCCAGTATACCTTTCGATCCAAATTACAAGCGTTTCGCCTTCCTGCCGTAAATCCATTTCACATTGCATAACAGCATTTAGCTTCTTGATGTCGCAGAGGAGACTGTCACTTGCACTTACCATATGTGAAAAGGCTTTCTCAAGCCTCTCAACTAGAAGTCCATTTCCGATCAACTTAAGGGTATCAGTCACCGCCTCTTCTTTCAGCCTCCTGTACTCTGGCATGCGCAAAGAAATAAAACACTCATGCTCATGGATAGCTGTGCTGAGAGGCTTGGTGGGGATCTCTTTCTTCGTGAACTTCAAAGTCAGATATTCAAACTCGATTATCAGATTGAAGCATTTCTTCCAGGAAAGGTAGGCATTTGAAAGAGTTTCACGAAAGACATCGATCCTGTGGATATACCACAACCACTCTGTTTCGAGGGCATTTGGAACATTAGAACCCAGAGCTGCAAGGGATTTACAATATGATAGGTACTTCTTTCGTTGTTCAGGGACCTCCTTTGCCCAATGTACGTCATTGAAGTATCTCCAGAGCCGCCTCACTGTCTGAAAGTTGTCGATGAGAAAATTGTGATCTTCAAACGGCTTAAACTTTTCACGGATCTGATCGATGAAGTCCATTGCCTCAAATTCTAACTCCTCCTTCCTCTCTTCTTGTTGCAGAATTTTAACTGTTGCCTTGTGCAAAGCTTTCTTGAATTCTGCCACGGTCAACTTCATTCGAATCCACATTCTGCACAGGTAGTGAACATTCAGAATATCTTCGAATCTTCCAACCAAACGTTGTGGAACCTGCTTTAGCTCAGAAATCAACGCCCCCACCTTCCGCTTCTGTTTTGGCACCTCAGACGACAAGAACAGCTTGAACTCATCCTTCACACGTTCCAAGTCAGGGAGATTTCCTGGGAAGTCCTGCTGGCCAAGCCTCTGCGTTGTAAACTTTAACCAAGCAGTAAGATCAGTCATCTGCTGATGCTTCTCCGCCAAGAAATCTTTTCTCCTCTTTTCAATGGACAACCGTATCTCCTCCTTACAGAGTGATTGTTTACAGAGGAAAGCCTTCCACAGCTCCTCATTATTCAAACACGCCTCCATAATGCAAGAGTCCACCTCACGCTTTGTTGACGAGTATTCCTGAATATCCTTCTCTAACTTCAGGAAATAAGAAAAATCTTCATCAGGAAAGCATATCATTCTGACCTCAAGCTATGCCGCTTGCCACAAAC
Organism: Clathrina lutea; assembly: GCA_028571005.1. Taxonomy (NCBI): domain Eukaryota; kingdom Metazoa; phylum Porifera; class Calcarea; order Clathrinida; family Clathrinidae; genus Clathrina; species Clathrina lutea. Next base: position 4,436 of record JAOWAR010200393.1, on the reverse strand, counting down.
TGTTTGACTATGAAGCATTTCAGTAGAATAATAAACCTTAGTGGTTGCCAAGATCCCATAAATTTACCAAGACAATTCAAAAAAAAGGTAAAAACAAAATTAGGGGTCGTCTGTAAATACCGTATATTTTTTAGATCTGTCCAACGACGGAAGTGGGTGGGTGGGTTGAACTTCGGGACGGATTAGAAAAAATACGATTTCACGTATACCAGGTATACTCCACTTTCAAAACAGCTGATGAACGAGCACCATGACATGCACGCGTGAATCTGCGTTGCGCACGGACCCGACTCGACGCGAAAGCATTGACATGTCAGGCCTGACATGTTCATTAACAGTGAAAATGTAGTCATTTACTCGCGCGACAACCGCAAGCTCGCCCGTGGACTTCATGCACAGCTACTGTAGCAAAGTCGACTATCATATGGTGCAACGGTTTTCAAGTTGCTTGACACCCCCTGTGCTTGGCGTGCAGAATGGCGCCGTACACATCACAAAGTACCATGTACGCTACAGCCTACAGGATACGCTAGGAGCACCGAAGTCTGCATGCCACAACAATGACAGCCATGCATATGGGCGTTCATATGCCCATATGCATGAGCATATGTCGAACTGTCGGGTACAAGAGGACCTTTACAGGTGCTCAGTTATAGTTGTCTGCGGGATGCCGATGTTTGCCGTATTGCATCGTGTTGCACTGCAAGGTTGGCACTGAGTATTTCGAGCACTTTTGTGCAGTATCAGTATGATTATTATGTGGAAAGACACTCCATCAGTGGCCAATTTGCATCATATTTTTGGGGGACGAACTGGGGGGTGGGTGGGTGGTTCTCTGCCAATCTGTCCTGAGGACGGATTTAACAAAAATGCGGTATTTACGAACGACCCCTTAAGCAGAAAACAAGTTGGTGTGCTATGTCCTCTTCAGCCAGTTTGTGCAAGTTTCCAAGAAATGGTACGTAAGAAAACTGACTTGAAGCTGCAAAGTAGATCTACCCCCATGCATGCGTGATTGCAATCTTTCAGATCATCCTTTGCATCACTTAACTGACCTTCACTTTCTGGTACTCTTCTGCAAAACGTTCTGTTGAAATTTCGTATTGCAACAGCTCATCCATCGATTCACACAGTTCAAAGAGCGATTTGGCAGCGAGTGAGCTGGAAGTATATTTGTCAAGGTCCTGCTCCTTCACAGTCATCCAGCGCCGAACTTGATCCAACCTGTGGCGGAAACTCCCCATTGCCGCCTTGTGGGACTCAATTGCCGTCTCCAGCTCTGCTAGAACAATGTCTTCCAGTCTCAAGCATTCATTCAATTTGGCGCACAGAGTGTTTATGTGCTCGCGTATACCCTCACAATCTTGCTTTCCCATCAATTTGATCCATTTTGGGATGATGGTGCACATTTCTTTTTTTCCATTTCCTACCTTCTCTGTCATAGAATCGAGCTCTGATGATCTACAGGTCTTTAACGTATGCAGCATAGATCCCATCAAGGCCTTCTCCCTTCTGCACAAGTCGGTTATGCAATTTAGGCAAACCGTCAAAGCTTTCAGCTTCAGATCACGCCCAACATCCTCGTCAAGTTCTTCAGGTTCTTTGTTCTCGCTGTGTCGAGGCATCGAGTCATGCTCGGGTAAAACACTTAGCGACGTATTTTGTTCCCTGCACACTTCATTTTGAGTGCACTCCAAGCCACCGGTCGGCAACAGCTCATTCTCGGAGCGTTCACAAATCTTTTCAGGCTTGACAAAATCTACCTCCCGCTCTGACGAAGAAGAAGCGTTTAAATCAAACTGTCTGTTCTTCATATTTTCCTTGGCCACCCATTCACCTCCACCAAATTGTGGAGTAGGTTGGTCTGGTTTTTCCCTCTTCCTGATTTCTATCAGTGCCAATTTCGCCCTCAGCAGTGCAATATAGGTCATCATTGACCTTTCATCCAGTCTGTTCTTGTTTACTTCCCAAGGGTCGAGTAACCGAGGAATAGAGAGGTGCTCTTTTGCAATCTGGAAAAAAAAAGGATCAAAGAAGGAAGAAGCCATGTTTACAAACACGCATTTTACGTTGCAGAACTTCGATTTCATGATTTTATTCAAGATAGATCGAGGATGAGCATTAGGGAGCTGGCGGCAGAAGGAAGACGGTTGCGCATGTTGAAAGTATACAGCCCGGCATGTTTTCTTGTTGTGCCAGAAGGTGATAATCTGGATTTCCACACTTCACAATGGATATTAAATGCAATTTGTTTTTTCTGGCAATGTCTTGGTGCATATAACTCGTGGTTAACGCCTTCACTGAATACTCAAGTGTTTGCAATTACCTGGAAGGCACGGATAACGTTAGCGCTTGAATTCTCGGTTGACAATACATTAATACCGTCCTCGAAAAACTCTGGATAGTGGTAATGGATGAGAGCAATGAAAGCCAAACCATCGTGCCAGCTGTTTGTGAAATCCGCCACCTGCACGCCGCTGTAGTTTTTCGTGACTTCCTGACACCATTCCAACAATGCCTGTCTACTCTTATCTTCCGACGTTACTCGTCCAACGGGAGATATTTGACAGTGGAGAATTGCTTTCCAGAGAAGGTCCAAGATGGCCTGGAGAGATGCGTTCTTGTAGTGCGTCTCATCAACCTTGCCCAGCTCGCTCGCTCCGCAAAGCCAGAGAGAGGTTAAAGCCCTGCAGAAGTTCTCCTTCCAGCAGCCGCCATGCGTTTTCACCTTGCCAGAGACAATAAGCTCCAGCACTTGAGCCAAGGGAGTCGCGAGGCGCGAGGCGCTCGAGATGTCCAGCACTGCTTCGAGGCGAACACGTCCAAGATGGTAGTTCAACCAGCCGGTGAATACTTGCTTCTGGAGGCCGAGACCTTCGCTTTCCGCGTCACATTCTCGTTCGTGAGCCATCCTCTTCTGTCAGAGTCTGTGGATTGCAGTGCGGTGAGCTAAGCCAGGGCTTTTGAGGGCACGCACGTGTTAGGCCTGAGTTTTTCCAGCTGGACGTAGTGAAAGGAAATAAAGTTTTGCACATGTCGGGATTGACTCGTTCGTTCAGCCTTTCCGAGTTCACGCCGTCATCACCATGATCGCCGGCGCGGCACGGTAATTCAGGGCTTGTCGGCATGGCAGCTGATGCCGGGGGAATGATGTACTACTTGCAACCATCAGGCACTCGCAGAATATGGCCACACTTGACACAGGTGCTGCAAGAAGGTCAGCTAACCAAAACTGTTGCGCCCCGCACGTCTACAACGTGGAAGGCTTGCAAGACAAAATGTAACCCTGCAGTTCCCCGAAGTTTTTAGTTTCCCGGCTCCGACAGAAGGACTGACCGCAGCTCATAGATAGGAGATTACTTGCGGCTCATGCCCGAACTTACAGAGTCAGGGCACGTCAAAGCGTTTCATCACCGTTAGTCGACCCACTCTTCAACTTTGACCCATGCACCCTGACCGTTTCAGCTCGTGTTCTGGCCCCGCCTGATTCTTTAAACTTTTGTTCCGCCTCCTGCGCGTGCCTAAGGGAAACCCAATTTTTTAAGTAGCACACGCGTTTCGGTCTTAACGGCATGCCGGGAAATCTAGATGAAGCTCGCCTTTTGTCTATCAGACCCGCGGCTATTGCTTTATCGGACATGTTGCCATAAACACATTAACGAAGGCAGTGATGTTGGCGGTCCCGACCGGCCTCCAACTCCGAGCCATACTTAGCTCTTTATGCAGACAGCCCGTTCATATACCGACCCACAGCCTTTCAGCTCGAGGCTGTACTCATCCACCAATACCTATGCGTATAAACACGGCGAATTGCCTTTTTTGAAACTTGCCTTTGTCAAGGAAACAGGTCTAAAGTAGAGCACGTTAACTTGAATTTCGTCAAAGATCCGGCTCCAGACTAAACTAAAGAAATCCAATCATCTTCACCATTTCTGCGCTGCATTTTTTTCAAGCGTTGAGACATTGATTCTGGTAGGCTCGGGAACACAAGCAAACGTTGAGATGAAAAGACGATTCAACCTCCATCCTATGGTCTTCGTCAGGTGTAAACTACGTGTCAAGACCTCGGGATGGAGGTCGAAACGTCTCCGTTTGATCTCAAAGTGTTCTGGTGTTAGCGAATCTACCAGGACTTCAATAATTGGCGCGCTAGAGCTTCATGTCCAACTGGATGTGTATGTACGAACGTATGACACGCATACATACACAAAACACACACAACACACACACACACACACACACACACAGTGACACACACACACAGTGACACACACACAGTGACACACACACACACACAATACACACAGTGACACACACACGCACACAAACACACTGGCGTGCACACACAAATTTAGAATGTTACATTTAAACACACACACACACACACACACACACACACACACACACACACACACACACACACACACACACACCAA
>JAOWAR010200282.1:0-15205 GCA_028571005.1 Clathrina lutea | reverse complement strand
CCTCGACGTTGAACTTGTGAAGGAAGTATGTAACACCGGGCTCTATTCCTTCGATCGCAAACTTATTCAGAGCTCTGGGGGGGGGGAGGAGATGGGGACGCGGGCTTTTGGGTCCCGAGGAATGAAGGTAACTGAAGTGAAGTTGAGGCGTCTGAAGGGCAAGCGAAGAGACGCGGGATGAGCGAATGTTATAGTGACACAGAGAAGGGTACTCTAGGCCTACGAAGGGCGTATCGCTCCATCGACAGACGCTCGGCGTCATCGAAGGCCGTTCCAAGTGGTAGAAGGCTACTGCGGAAAGGCAGCGGGTGTGCGAAACGGGGAACGGCCGTGCAAAGGCTGTAGATGGTTTACACGTTGCGGCAGAGCGTAACCTGGAATGAAGACACCAATTCAAAACTTGAAAGTTCACGAATGAGCAAGGACGGCTCGATCGACAACTTCAATATTGGCCAATATCGGTCGATAAACCATGAATCGCTTGCTTGTTTTGTAGATGTCGAGAGATATCATGCAAAGCCTAACTTGATCAAACACAGTCCATATGCACGCACATGCTCATTTGTATAATAAAAACAACCATTGACAACTTTCAAAGTGTCCAGGAATGTTCCTGTCCATATCTTTGGTACAGAGTGATTGCAATTTTGACTCATCCGTAATTCATTCCCAATCTCATATTCAAGGTCGAAAACAGACGGTCGACAGTCTTTATCTATACTATCATTAGCCGGGGCATAATTTCCACGATCATGCCAGATGGCTGAAGGTATAATTTGAGTTCATATGGACCCGCTTTTATTCAAAAAGCAAAACAAAACAAAAGGAACAGATGACGCAAAGAAGAGTAACGGTTCATCCGATGAACAGCTGACCTCAACTTGTCTGGAAAAGGAGTCCAGCCGACTTTACTCGGCCTGTTCGCGAAATAATATGCAACACGTGACCATCAGCCAATCAGATACCCGATTGCCGCAGAACCAAAATGGATCCGCAAGAACTTGGTTTCTTTTTCCATCTTCTCCCTTTCTCTTTGTATTGTATACAATTGCAATACCTGGGACTTGTGTGAACAGTGTTCAGGAGGCTGGCTGGGTTTTGACTGGAGAAATTATGCATGTCGTAACAGCAGTATTTTAAAAGAAAAACCCGCCTTGTAGGGAAATGGCTAAGAAGCTTACCATGCCCAGAACCTTCCGAACGACGTGTCAAAGCAAATTCTGCCCAGCGCCAGAGATCAGCGGGGAGACGTAACTGTTAACTTTAGCTACTGGTGATTTTTTGCAACGCTGCGTATATTGGCATGACCTTCCGCAATCTGATCGACCGTCCCAGGGAAGGCATGGTATCGGCTGAACAACATAGGCCAGAATTCGCATTACGCCCTTCACTTTTCATCCGAAGAGAGAGACAAAGACCAAGTTGAAGATCTTCAGCGGACCATCTGGGCTTTCCCAATGAGGATGAAGAGAACTAGATCCCACTTCTAAACAGACGTGAAGAAACGCTTGGGACATGTATTTTACGATGACCTCACAGGCCTTCACATTTTTTTTCACGTGGCTCCTATTACCTTCTTTCTCAATTAGGAACTTGACACAGTCTTTCTCACATGCATATGTGCATAGGATAATGTTTCCATTTGGGAAACCCTCATTGACACGTTTGGCACCGCTCCTCGAACTCACAACTCATCGCTGTACAGGAAACCTAGCTCATGGAAAGTTGTCATCATTCAGATTAGAGTCTCGACAGGACTGAAACCGATATAAGTGTCAAAAAGTTTCCTTTCTGTTTCCATCATTTTGTTCGTTCAAGAGTCTTCTTTGCTGTAGATTGCTGTCATTAATCTGCCATTCCACAGTTTCTTTCTTGGTATTAGCAAACCAGTTGTTCAAAAAAGCATGATGTTTCGCCTAAAAATTGCTCGGGCCTTAATCAAGTTTTCAATGGAACGAAGAGGACAGAGTGTGGCTATGTTATACATAGCTAGGTGAACAGGCGCTACTTCCCATTGATTGTTGAATATTCAGTAGGAAGTAGCACCTGCAGACCTGGCACCTAGCTACCTATAACATATCCCTGGCTCTGTCCTCCTGGCTCCATTTTAAACCCGATGAAAGCCGGAGCAATCAGGCCGTAATGTCATGCCTTTCTGAACAACTGGTTTGCTGGTCCTGAGGAAGAAACTGTGGATCATGACTTTCCAGCAAGAATCTTCATCTGCATGTTTTCGCCTTTGTTAACTATTTGCTGGTTAGTCCATTTCCAATTTATGAAGCATCTCTAATATACAACAAACGCCACTTGTGACAATGTTTTCCTCATCAAAAAGATGAGCACACCTGTTTGTTTGTTCGCAATTTAGCAGAACATGATGCAAGAAGGCAAGGTTTGCAATTCATCGGGGATTAACTTAATGTGAAACTCCCCATCGATTGGAAATACATTTCTGTTTCTTTTACCCCCTTTCAAGGTGGTCCGGGATGGTCGATGTGGATGTTGCTACTGCCAGCGACTAGGTCTAAGTCTTCAGAGGCTAATTTTATCGACCCAACAAAGTATCTGTTTTCTGAAGGTTTGTTTTCAAAGGAATAATTTAACAAGGGGCAGTGCAGGTGGAAAGACCGAAGGCTTTGGGTGCGAAAGCCAACCCCAGAACCCTACAATGTATGCCGCTGTCACGTGAAAGCAGTGGAGTTGTTCGTCGTCATCCTGGACTTGCCTGCTTCCATTAGAATCGCAGTTGCTAAAGTTTGCAGGAGACGACCATGGTGTCACTTGCTCGGCCTCGTCGAAGTCGGTGTCGCTTGTGGGTGATTACGGAGGAGTTTCGGCGTCTCCGTCGTCGTCAATGATCCGCTCTACAACAATATCAATAATCCAGGACCACCTTAAGAGGTGACCAAAATAGACTGTACGATCAGACCAGCGTAGTGGAAGCAACTAAACGTAAATTAAATGCATACCCATTTTCTCGACCGCCTTACTGGTGTGGACAATTAGAGAGATTCGAACTGCACTATGTTGCTTCTGTAGGGAAAATATCAGAATTTTTCTGCACATCAAGGCATTGAAATCGTATCATCTACTTTGCATTTTATTTTTTATGCGTTACCTGGGGGAAAACGAAAGTGAAAGGCGATAACATACCTTTCTTTGATCACCACTGAGTATTGCGCAACGAAAAGTACCCCATCCTTAGCTTTATTTCCGTTCATCTGTACTTGAGTGAGCTTTACTCGTATATTTTTGTCGGTCTTCGAAAATCCTGATCTTTCAAGCCCTCCCTTTCCTGGAAATGCACCCAATGCCGCTCCAATTGATGCTGAACAATTCTCGAAGTTTGATTGCGCAATGGTCACACATGGTAGCGATGCTGAAGTAGTTCTACCATCTCGATAAATTAAGATTGCACCCCCAACGGTTGCACTGCATTTGGAGAAATTTGAGGATGAAATGTTTGTTTCGCTGGACGCGTAGATGGCACCACCAAGATATGACCTGCAGCTTTCGAATGATGAAGATACTATCTCCATTCCCCTGGCTAAAACATTCAAAAAATGATGTGCCGTATCAGCTTCATGGTAGATGGCTCCGCCAGCAAAGAGTGCCTCGTTGGAAAGAAATTGATTGCCTTGGATAAAAATCTTCAACCTGGGATCAGCGCCTTTAAACCTTTCATTAGCCATACTTAGCTGCAAAAAACGAACAAGGTGGTATTAGTGTAGAAAGTATGTCCGCAAGCAAAACGAAATTAAACCTTAACAACAAAGCTCAACACCCAGGCGTTGCAATGGATTGGAGGCCGGGATGATCCCGTCCAGCTGCTGTTATTTCCCAAACCTGTGGACTGAAATACACTCATTGACAACGTAGAGCGACAGGCTGTATCATACCGAAAGCGGTCTTCAGAAAAACAATGGGCAAGATAAGTGATGAGATGCAGCGAGAGAGATAGAGAGGCAGAGAGAGAATGAGTGAGAGAGGAAGAGCAACAGGGAGCGATGGAGCGAGAGAGTAGGTGGAGAGGGAGAAGGTGCACAGCAAGCTAACGTGGCGCGTAAAGGAAAGTCATACGACGAGGCCGAGGAGTTACTGCGGAGTACCTGCCGGTTGAAATATACTGAGGCGCAGCGTATGGTTTTTAGGAGGCCTTTATGGGATAATTCCAGGTACGTAACATGCCGACCTTATTTAGATTTTATCGCTTTTTTGAAAAGTCAGTTTTGACCGTCAAGAGAGCCAAGAAAACCAGAAAGAGTTCACCTTTCTTTGCCTATTAACCATTACCTTTGTTAGTACTGAAATTGCGAGCGGAGCCGAAAAATATGCCTCAGTAAATCAGCCCTGGCCGAGGCTCAGTGATCCAAGTGTAAACCGCTGAGCCACGGCAGGCGAAACCTGGGCAGAGTACGAAGATTTACAACTGATCATGAATTAGTTAAAGATCATACGCAACTGGTTCGGACTTGTCGGATCTGCAGCCATCATGCCCAAAGCCTCGAGTAACGTTGTTGTCGACAGACACCGCTTTGCTAACCTCCCAGTGGGAAGACAGTAGTTTGAACGCGGATTAATAGACAAATAGACGGAAGGAAAGGAATCCAAAGGAATCTTTGTCGAGAGCTTTGACGTTCCTTTTGGATTGTCACCCCGAGTGTTACACTAGAAATAGGCCTATGTAGGGGCGGTTTGGCAGGGTTGTACTGAATCAGTTTGCAAGCGATTTGCTCCTGATAACCGTTTTTATGTCATGATTCTTACCTTTAGGATTTCTCAAGTCGAATTCACGCATACACCTTCCCTCTCTCGGTCTGTTTCTCTCTTCCTCGTTCTCTATCACTGTCCCTAGTTCTACGTCCGCTCTCCTCTCTCTCTCTCTCATTGGGGAGATGAATACACGTTTCGAGGTGCATTAGCTTTCTTTTAAGCAGTTAGAGTGAAGTGCCGAGTCCGTAGCGGAGAGTTCTTCTTTAGGATTTCTCAAGTCGATTTTTTCATGACGTTGTCAGTTTAGTGCGGATTGATCTAGATCTGGCGGGGAAAAAACACTATGCGGACTACGCACTATTCTAGTGTACGGAGTGTAACTTCCGTGTTTGGTATAGTTGTAGCCTCCATGATGTTTACCAGATAATGCGCATGCAACATTCCCCTTACGTTGCTTTGGTGTGTTGCTGCTTCAACTGAAAAGAATCAGTCTGCGCAGTTCCTGAAACTGCCACTCGAGCTCGGGCAGGAAGCTCATAATCTGTGTGCATGCAATTTAACAACCATTACTTTATTTTGTTCACATAGATTGTGAGTATATTGGGAAGGATATTTTCTGTAGCCAGCCAATTGTCAACTGCTTCTTTCCCCCCTCCTTTTAAAATCACGGTACATTTCAATTTGTTTTTATTTAGAATTTGTGTTTTGGAAGGACGTTAACTCCACTGATTTTACGGTTATCGTCACAATTTGCCGAGCCCCACCTTGACTAATATAATTATTATTATTATGCAATGTTTCCTCTGAGTCCCCTTGCTCCTCAATCCTCCGACAATAAAGATGTTTTGAAATCATGCTGCGTCCTATTCTTTGAAAACCTTGCTCTTCTGAGACATAAACATTCTGAGCAGTTCATCTTTGCATTATTTTGTAGTGCGCATCCTCAAGAAAGTTCACATGATGCTCAAGCATATCAATTTAAAGATTTACCGAGTCATGATCATGTTTATCATTTTTCTTGCCAGTGGTTAGGGAGATGATGAATAAGATGTGATTGATTCACACAGGAAATATTGACTGGTGCACTGTTACAGTAATTGATGCTAAATTTCTAGCAGCATAAAATTTTCATCAACACTAGATTAGTGGTGGTCTGACCACTACCTCTGTTGATTTATGGCTTCAGGAATACATGGACAGGTTGTGTGTGTGGTTTACGACTGCTTTCTTCAACAGCTACAGAAATAGCATAAGATCAATACTCTTTTCTCCCAGTCGTTTTCCACTTCCATTCGTTTTTCCGTATTAATCCCGGGCCTTCCTTCATCAAACTGAGGTGATATTTCCGCTTTTCCTGACCCAACAATCAACAGCCGGTTTGAATTATAAATTAGAAATGCTCCCAGACAAAGCACTCAATCAATAAGTCGATTTGTTTTATTCATCCAGTTTCCTTTGGTAGATGGTTTTCTTGTGTCTTTTATCCTATTTCTCCAGCTTTCACCAGTATTTGTTGCAATTTTGTTTTACTAAGAAAAAAACGAAAAATTCACATCAAGTTCTTGCTTGAGTCAATTTACCAGAGATCTCGTTTTCACTGTTGTCTCAAACTCCTTTATGCTAAATTTCTAGTGGCATCTGTTTCTTCCTGATTAGCGGTTTTATGATTGCCTATAGTTTCTCTCTGACCCAGCAACTGACATGCATGGAAATATAAAACATAAGGAAGAGAAATAAGAAAATAGCTATACCCATCTTCATTTCTTTCGTAGATCACAATTTAATTTATCTCTTTGTTCAAGGAAAGACAGTGGGTGAGTGAGAAAGAAGTTTTTGGGAGAGAGAAAGGGGTTGGGTAAGAGGACAAAAGGACTATGGACTTGGTGTAACGGTTTACAACAAGGTCACTTTATTTATTTGCTTAATATCTTGCTCTCTTACCCTGATCCCACACACCTGTTCCTACTCCTTTTGCTTATAAAATACGCTCTCTTTGGCCTTGCTCTCTTTTGCTTTTATCTTGGACGTCGGTCCTACTCTGATCTATCATGATTGTTCTTTTAATAATTCTATTTATGCTCGAGTCCTGGCCTGTTATACGTGGCACTGATGTCCAAATTTGTTACTTTTCTCTCTTTCTCTCCTCAAGTGTGTATTGGTTATTTGTTTTCAAATTGATTCTTTTTAATTGCAGTTCTACTTCTTGCAGGGTCATGCTAATTGCTTTCAATTCTCACTTTTCAACAGCAAATAGCATTTATTTATTTATTCTAGGCAAGGTTAAATTGGTTTAGAAGCATAAACTACATATTTATGAGCAATGTTAGCACTTCTGCCCTAGAGACAAGGGATAACATTTGTACTGTTGTACAGCCTTCTTATTTACAAACTAGTCAGATGAACAAAGAAGGGAAATTCTGTTTTGAATACTGCAGGCATAGCGCTTCGTATTTTCCCCTTCCAGATCTGTCGATGACAAGTAGTTACCAACATGAAATGCCAAAAAATCGAGCTGAAGATTTGATCCCATACGGTCTAATTTACTCGCTTGCGAAAACAGAGATAACGATGCTAATCTACCGGACGTTGAGTTTTGCGCAACTATGCAATCAATTTTTCAGGCTATCCAATCTAGGACTATTTTTAATGCAATTACTACAGAATGTGCTATCCATTCTAAGACTAATCTTAAAGAAAATCTTGCAGAATGTGGAAGCTGGCAGATTTATGGTGCAGAGCTGCCAAGTAGCAGACTAAGAATGCAATGTCCATCTTACCATTATTGCACTTCCATATGAACTCCGAAGGTAAGAAAAAATTGATCTAGATATCAAAAATTTCCCCGTTTTCCCATAGACGTATCTCACGTGTACAGCACTTCCTTGGTTGAAGACAATTGAGTGTTCGGCACTCAGGGACTTAAAAATACATTCATCAATCGTGACATTCATCCAGAGCTCTTTAGATTCAGTCTCAAAAACTTGAACAGCCCATGGCGAAATTGAATGTTTGTCTAGAAATGCACTGCCAAGCAAAAGAGAAGCAAAGTAAAATTCAAAATTACCTTAGAGCTATATCTCATCCAAGGCAATCGGAACCCAACCATGCTTAATTCACTGACTTCTTTACGTGTTGGTGAATGTGACAGTGTGTAAAACAGAAGAAAAAGAGGGGGGAAGAGAGATTCAGAAAGACGAAAAGGCAATTAGGGGGAGAGATATATACACATAAATAAAAGAAACCAAACGGCCGAACTTAGCAGAGGAACTGAACTCCTGGTCCAGCATCACAACGATCCAACTTGGATAAGGGATTGTGGTGCAGCATTCTTAAGGTAGCCGTCTTTTCTCAGAACGACAGACAGACTGACAGAAAGCTGATGCCCCCCTCCCCCTAGCGTATCACACAAATCCATTAGTTCGTAATAATCATGATGTTTCGAACCTTATGGTTCTTCATCAGATCCACATCTGATGTAGAACCGTAAGGTTCGAAACGTCATAATTATTACGAGCTAATGGACTTGTGTGATACGCTGGGGGGATCAGCTTTCTCTACTTGGCTCAATGTTTTTCAGCCTTCCCATAGGATTGGAGGTGTTGTGTGAGGATAGCACGTGTTCTAATTTAGACAGACAGAAAGGCAGACAGCCAGCTGGGTAGACAGACAGACCAGCAGGCAGGCAGACAGGCAGAGAGATGGACAAGCAGACAGACAGACAGACAGACAGACAGACAGACAGAAAGACAGAAAGGCACACATCGACACACAGAAACACACGAACACACAGACACACAGACATCCAGACATACAAGCGTACAGACAGACAGGCAGACAGACAGACAGACAGACAGACAGACAGACAGACAGACCGACAGACAGACAGACAGACCGACAGAGAGGTTGACAGATGAGGGCATCACAGAGCAAACTGAGTTTTCTGAAACTTATAACTCATTTCCCAGAAGGTCTGCCTTTCCCGCCTGTGGTGATTGCAAAGGCTCGAGCTATATCCCTTCTTGCCTCGGCCAGCAAAGGCGCTGGTACTGTTGCACCCAGTAAAGATGCATTCCTGGCCATGCCTAACGACCTTGGGGTCCTAGGGACTGTGCAATTCTCGTCAGAATAACAAAGCAGCGCCGGTGTCTTGTCTCAGTCTGCGGATCAGCTGCGCTGGAATTTCAGCCGCTAATGTACAGCCTTTGACGTCCGTGTCATGGGAACGAAGCACGACCGTAGAAGACCAATAGGCTACTGCGTGGTGTGCGTGCAGATAGAGCCGCGTGTTGACTTCTTCTTTGGTGGCAGCTGAGCTCGGGAACATTAGCGAGAACAAGATAAGCAGTCATAGACAATTAGACGTTGGCACTGGTCATTTAGGAACAGTCCGTGCCTTGGAACACGAATAAGGAGCAGTGGTGCAAGGTGGCAGCATACCCTGGGTGTTTCCATGAATCCATGGATAGGCTATCTCGTCCACACGGGAGTCCACGGTGCGGAAGATGGTAGTAGCGACAGGAGCGCCGGACGGTTAGCACGTCAACATGATTCGAACCAACCGGCCCCCTGAAGAATTGGTCAACACCGAGCTAAGCGGTCAGTATCGAAGAAGAGCAGTCAGTATACTGACTACGCTCAGCCCGGCGTTGAGCGACTCTTTCAGGGGGCCGGTTGGTTCTAAGCACGTTGGCGTGCTAACCGTCCGGCGCTCTTGTCGCTACTACCATCTTCCGGACCCCGGACTCCCGTGTGGACGAGATGGCCTGACCTTGAAACTGCGCCATTGCCAATCCGTTTCGAGGACGTCGGGATGGCCTAGCGGATATTCAGATTATTCTCGTCTGCTAGGCGATTTGGTGCCGCAGCATCGAGTCCCGGTCTCGGCAAGGATTTTGAGCTTCGGCGAAATTTCATCTAATGTGTTTTTTCTCCTTGCGGTCACCTCTTCTTCGAAACGACACTTTGTTGCCCGCTGATGACAAGAACTTCTTCTAATCATGGAGCATTTTTTTGCTGAAATTTGTTAAGAACATGTGTTGAAGCTGCTCGTGAGTGTCGTTTTCAAGTCTGCATGTTGGTCAACGACGAAGTCCGGATGCGGGTGGCTTGCACACTACCGAAATCTCCACCAGCAATCTGCTTGGGCCAAAGCGCTCTCCCGGCCCACGCTTGACTTTCTCTTTGCGATATGTTGGATTCCTCTCTCCGTGATCACGCAACGAGGGTCACTTCGGGTAGCTTTTTCACCGTATCCTTCTCCATGATTTAAACGCTGCCGAGTGTACCGATTCCGTTTCGACCGAACTCTCGCAAAGACGCTGCAATACGCTGGGGCTCGTAAATCATAGGTAGCAGGAGAGCTGATAGACGGCATCGCCGACCACAATGTCTACGCCACGGCTTTCCAGAATGAGGAAGACCCTATCTCCTTGGTGAAGGGGAGCAGCTTCACGGAGTGGCTTCCCAAATTCGTGCACTTCGTCAGTGGCTCCACGCACCGAATATCCTTTCTTTGACGTTTCTCTCCTTCGCATAAATTAAGAGGCAACGTTCCGGGGCCATCCGGTATTGTTCATCTCGGCATCTGCTCTGCCTTGGACGACGTTTCCTCGCCTTGCCGACCTGGGGCTGACTCCTTGAAGACGCTGAAGCGTGACTTCGAATGGACTACAATCTCTCAGGAGGATATGATTAAGGCGAGTCAGTGAGTTTCGTTCACCACAGCTTTCAAGGAATCGTTACATCACTTGCATGATGGTGACTGAGTCACCGTGACATCGATGAGTGTGCCGGTCCGTGCCCCGTGCAAAGAAGTTTATAGCAACGAAGGGGAAAATCCTCGCTTCAGATCGGATCGAAAGGAGCTAGAAAAATGTTTTTTTTTCGGTGCTTTTGGAACTGAACAGAAACTCCAAAAAGAGTTCAAGCTGTTCAGGAGGTTGGGCCCTATGAGAAGTAATCGAGAAAGGGATTTGTTCCGGAGAGTGCATGAGCGACAAAAGATGTAGCGAATGTTCAGGCGTGGCCTAGTGTATACATCCCTTTCCATCACAAACCACTACCTTTCTGAGCAGGCGCTGTCATGCCTAATGTGAAGTTGTCGCGGATTTGGCATCCCCATGAATTTTAGATGTTTTGTCTCATCTAGCATCTCTCCCCCAAAGCATTTTTGGTCAGACCAGTCACGCCTAATTCAACATCACGACGAACTTGACATCCTCCTTTGCTATGCCATAATATAACTCCAGCTCTGCAAAAAGCAATCCCTCATTTCTTTCGTCGAAACGGCTTTGTTATTGCCGTCGGACGATCACTCAGTCACCCTTGGACTGTCCCGGAGGATATAACCTCGTTCGGCCGGCCGTAATTTTCCTGCTAGTCGCGTGTTCGTTCTGAAGATAGAATAAAACCAGTTCTACCAATTCGTCGCGAGAGCCTTTTATGATCTCTAGACTCTGGGTCGGCATCTATCGTTGACAGCCTTCCACACAGCTCGACACCCGAAGAGCCTCAAATTTGGCCGAAAGAAAAGAAAACTCCCTCAAACACAACTTCGAAAGATAGCATAACACCAAGTTTGAACAGTCGGCATTGCAGAAGAAAGTGACTCCCCCTGTCAAGTTAGTCTTGATCGACAAGATTTGGCATGCCCATAACAAATTAGGCAAGACAAATAGATAACTTGCATAGTTATGGCCCGGGTTCGAGTAACGGGGGAAATGCAGAGATCGTTTGTTAAGAAGTAAGTCGGCGGAAAGGGAGTATTCTGAGGAAGCTTCATCGTCTGTCGGTCCCGTGACAAAGTTGTCAGAAAAATGGACAAATGCTTCGTACACTGTGAGTGAGCTTCGGAAGTTCTTGAGAGAACATGATGGCCCGCTTTCCCAAAGAAAGTCCAAACGCAGCGTAGAAAAGTGAATTCGCGAGAAAAATGTCGATGTTGCAATTACTTGTTGGAGGTCTTAGCCTGGTCATTTCTCGAGTACTTGGATTGTTTCTTTTTGAAATACTATCAGCAACTTCGCTTTGTGGGACAGAGTAGGTCCAAAGTTCGCCACTTGACCTTATTGCGGCTTTAGCCTTCCGAGCTTTGGGTTACATAGAACTTCTCATTTCTTTGTTTATACTTTCAGTGATGTCCAGCGGAAACTAAAGACCTTCCGCTATGGAGACGCGTTCTGCTTTTTCAAACATTCGACCTTGACTTCAAATTCAAAGACCTGCCGTCTTGCTGCTTCGAGCTCGGTTTCAAAGGTTTCCAGCTCAGTCATGGGGCCAAACTTTAGCAAGAAAATCTCGGCTTTACGCGAGCGTCCACATCTGCGCACCTCTGCAGGAGTGGGCCTACTGGACGATCGCTTCAACGAGAAATAAGGAAAACCGAAGGCAGTTTTCGGAGGGTAGATCCTCCGTCAATGGGACTTGAAGGCGGCAATGTGAAGTCGCTTTCGAGGAAGTGCTCTCCACAGACAAGAGTAGAGTCGCCGATCTTGACTGCGTATGGGTCTTCATCCTGCTTGATTGAAGCGATCAATTCCGACTGGTGAGGTTCCCTCTATGGAAAAACGTGAAATCTTAAGTCTGCTCGCTTCTCACGTCTGTTGAGCAATAAGAGACTCAGCAATGATCGTTGCTTGGCGTGTTGGCTGATTTACTGAAAAAAGTTGTCTCAGTTGTCTTGGAGCAACAACCATAGGTGTTCACTGCACTCGGCACCTTTCCATGCCGTCGCCCATGGTGACGCACATCTGCTGCCCCGTTACGTAACCAGAAAATAACTATGCAGGTTGTCCATTGACCGGAAAATGACTCTGGGATGCCAAATTCGTGGGGATGTCAATTTAGTCAGGACACCTCGCGATGCGAATGCATGTGCCTATTTGATCACGTCCGCAAGCAATGTGCATGTCTGCATTCCCGGTCAATTTAACTTTCAAGCCTTACATATGCGATAAAACTCCTTTTGAAACCAGGCGAGCGATAAGGGGTATTTTTTACAATCTTTCAACGAACGGATTTCCCCGACTCTTTCGATCTAAGGATGTCCAATTGCATTGGTCGAAACGTTTTCCACAAACCCGTCGTCCTTTCTTAATGTGCATTGGACATAATAGGTGAGTGTGGGAAGGCGGAATTCTTTAATTTAAATTTTCTCTTTAGGTACCCCTCCGTGGTCATTTACCTTTCATGTCGGGTGTAAGTAGGCATCGATTGATTTTCCAAGAGAAAGAATTTGCATTTGTGAATAACGGTGTTGACATTGACAACCTGTCTTTTCGAGAACCGTTTAGCTGCAGGTTGACCGCCAGATATATTTATCCCCGAGAGGCGATCTCTACGCATGCTCTGAACCAAACGAAGCTCGCAGTCCTGTATTGAACATGTCGTCTTATTTGGGATGATCCGCATGACCCGATTGTGTTTAAGCCTAACCCATTCACTGCTCCCGGGGAGTTCCGCAAAACTCATCCTGGTTGACGTCGTGACAAGGACTCCCCCAACATTTCCTGCGACATCGTAGAAACAACAGTGTTTCACCTCCGCTCTCTCCGCAAATCTGATGAGGAGGTAAAAGTGCCTGATATCACTTGGAAGCTCCGACCGAAATTGCACGCCTTCGATAGAAACATGAAAAATCATCTGGAAGGCAAACACAGCGAACAGTTTTGTATCTTCCCTACTCCGCGGCCCGTCGGTCGGTTCCATCCGATCGCTCGTGCTCCTTCCGCTCCCTTGTGGATCATTAACGGCATAAGCAACTATCTCAGTTTGCGAACAATCATTAGAAACCGAGCCTTTAATTCGAATTGCCCGAACACAAGCGGTAAGGGAAAACGCCACTGAAACCATCACCGGATCCATACCGCCTGTATTGCTTACTAGCACAACCGGTGGAGCCCTGAGGTCCACTGGGATTGCGTGAACTCCTGGCAGGAGCTGGATAGTAACTCGCCTGTTCAAGTCCTCATTAAATTCGCTGCCATTTCCCACACACAAGGTTTTGAGTGCTTCAACAAGAGCAGGGTAGCCTTCTCCTGTGGTATTGTCACAAGTGGGTTCTTCACTCCATGGATCGCCATGTTTGACCATGCCACTGGAGCTTGGTCTCACGTAAATGATCGCGCTCAAACGATCTTCGTCTGCGCCTTCGTGCCCGTTTCTTTTGGCTCCGAGCAGGCATGTGGCGACCAGGAGGATCAAGGTCAATTGGAGAATGCTCCTCCCTTGCCACCAAACGGTCATGTCTGCAAATTACCAACTGCAAGGGGCCGAGCTAGAACATGAACATAGTCTTGAGATGGAGAGGAAACCAATTGTAAAAGGATGACCAGGATAATGTCTTTAGTCGTGCATGTCTTGTTCACCAGAAGAATTCAGAAGCTACACGATAAAAGTCGGTAATGGGCAGAAGCCTGGTCTGTTTAGTTGTACCAGCTGACCGCAGGCTGTGTGTCACGGGCGGTGAAAGGGAACGCTCTGCGCTTCGATCTTCCAGGATTTGTTGTCGCAAGTGGACAAACATTTCTGTTTGGTTCAGTGAGTTTCTCTCCCCCCTCTCGGGTGATATGGCAATCATATAAACTTAATTGGTCGTAGGCATTGCATCCGGCTCAGGACATCCGGGGATACAGTTGAATTCCAGACACGCGTACAAATTAAATTTTCCTTGCCGTACAAATACGTGCTACCCTTCTCCTCGAAAGAATTCCCTTCCTAATCCCCGATAGATGCTAAGGGAACAGTGACGCAGCACATCAGGAAATCCATACCATGGCACAATCACTCCACCTTCTACTCTCTGTCCAAAGTTACTAGGGACATGGTACGGCCCATTAGTTTGAGAAGCCTCCAGAGGCTCCACGGATATCGAACAAGCGGTTAAAAGTCAACTTGATGTGTCTGCATGGCGATGACCTTCTGGTGGACAGCCCGACCTTTTCATTAAACGCGATTTGGAGATTTGTTTTCAAAACACTTGTATGAAACCATATATAGCCAAGGGTGGAGTTAACTTGTTGAAGCAAGCTGTTATTTTGACATCCAGTCTAGTAAAAACGGTTTGAATTCTTGTTTCTGCAGTCAGCCTATGTATGTATATAACAACAGTTTCGGCTACTCTGTGGTAGCCTTCGTCAGGTAATAGAAGGAAGAATTTTCCGGATTCCATGGCTGTTTATGTCCATCACTGAGAGATTTTTACACCCTTGTCTCGGTTCAAAGTTGGTTGCTAAACGGCGATGTGAAGGGCTTCTTTTCCTTTTTTGCCAGCCAACGGATATCCATGTCTAAAAAGAATGACTAAAGCCGTTGATTCGCAAGAAAGGTGAAAGAGTCCCTTAACATCGCCAATCAGCAACTGGCTTTGAACCGAGACAAGGACATCCAAATCTTTCAGCGATGGACGAGCCTTGCAAGGGTTAAAGGGACACTGCGACGCTTTGCCAAGATGGCGGATCTTGACTTTTTAATCCACGATTGTGTCGTCATCACT
>JAOWAR010200172.1:0-15206 GCA_028571005.1 Clathrina lutea | reverse complement strand
GAAGTCAGAGGCATATCTGACGAAACGCCTTGTTCAATCTGTGTCTTATGACTGGTGAGCTGGGAACTTTCTCCTGATTCACCTGTATTGTTCACCTGTCTGAAGTTGGCTGTGCTCGTTGGCACCTTTTTCTGTCCCTATTTATTTGGGCTGTTGAAGTGGTATTGAGAGAGTTCTTGAAGACCGAACAGTAACCTCGGTTGTGTGACTGATGCTGTTAAGTTACTACACCGGGTAGTTTGATATACATTCCAGTACTCTACCGACTGAGCTATCTTCCCGATCCACTAACCACCGAGGTTAAGTCTCGGTTTCTCTCTCTCGCACATGAACTCACCGTCTGCTACCTCTACGGAGTGGCAGCCCGCTCCAGCTACTCGGGTGACCCTTTTGCTGCCTGGAGGAGATGCATACTAATCACAACCGACCTGTTGAGGCTATGGAAGTGTTTATCGCAACCATCGTACAGTTTTTCTTTTTGTTTTTAGTAACCACCACAAAGTTCAGGATCGTTTTTTGTTTCCCGAAACGGACAATGAACCCGTTATTGAGCAGCTGCAGTCCCCCAGCAAGTTACCAATGCAAGGGGTCGTGTAGCTGCACCGGGCTTTCGGAAGAAGCCAGACAGCATGTCTGATCACGTGAGAGAGATGGAGGTAGAGAAAGAGTGAATATCGCGGTAAGTCACCCAATTTTAGATTCCTCGAGTCAGGAAAGTCTTAAGCTTGATCCAGCCCAACCTCAAAGAAGGTCCAGTTTGGCACAACTAATGGCCGTTCATTTCTAAGATTGAAGATGACGATGGGTCCGACAACACGAGAAGAACCACAAATTAAAATCGTGTGTAAAAATGTTTCTCACGGAGAAAGACATCATCGTCGATCTCAAGACCATGCCAGTCAGTCAATTTTCAGCTATTCTTCGCCAATTTACCTTGAACTTGGAATTCACCGCCAGGACAGGGTCAAACTACCAGAGAGCTTCCTTCTACTGGCTGACTAAGATCGTTTCTGTTCGTGTGCTGTTTATCTTTTCTTCGCCTGACTGAAGTTCAGCGAAGTAAACATAGTTCTGCTATGTGAAAAAGCAGGTGTACGGTTGTGGAATTGGGGCAGTTTTTACTTCCATCAACAATCAACACCCATGGTAACATAAAAACAAGTCGCGTGCGCAAGAGCCACCGTAGTCCCCTTGCTATTACAACGCCTCCCCGTTTTGTGATCCGTCTTCGGTGAAATTCCGTGATTCGAGTGGACAAGGTGAAAACTGGACGTCTTATCAATTTAGTGTCTGATTATTTTGAAGTTCGGCGAAATGCTTCCCAGCCACCACGCCTTCAGCGCAAGTGGCAGGATTTTTTTTTAAACCAGATTCACTGAAATACGTCGAGCCTCAAACTCTTGCCGTTCATATGTCATCCTCGAAAGAAAGTAACCAAACAATGACCTCAAACTTCTCTTTCGTAATGACCTCAACATTGGTTTTGAAGGAAATCTCATCGATGTTGTCAATAGAGTAGTCGTGTCCGTAACCCCTTCCCGTTTTCCAATCCGTCTTTGGGTCTTATTCGATTCTTCCAATAGAGAAAGAAATAGTTGGACGCCTGATCATTTCGAACTTTAGCCAGATGCTTCACTGGTCTCAAACCTACTCAGGTGCATAAATCCCTGGCTCCCATACATAAAGGTGGGGGTGTAATTTGACCAGTTTACCACAGCCTTCAGCTAAGACCGAGGTCATCCCCAGGAAGCAACCAGAAAAGACTCTTCTTTCCCAAAAGTTATGTTCCCATCGCTTACCGCCTTCACGGCAGACAGGTTTTTCTCCTTGAAGATAACGAGCTCTTTCCAGCTGTTTGCGGTTGGCAAGACATCAATCCAGGCCTAAGATACTTCTTCAATCTTCCTCTGGCGTAGCTGGCAAGAGCCCCGTGACTACAATAAGCAATACGTGACGATATTCTACCAACTTCGCCCGAAATGTACGATTCACAGCCATTGTGAAGGCGCCCAAAGTCGATTGCAACGAGAAAGACGCTCTACGTTCTTAGCTGCAGTGCCTAAGTAGCTGCTCCCTCCAGGCGGGCCTGCACCTTCCATGAATCAGGTCAGCGTACCGTCCGCGTTCGCCTTCTTTCTCAGATGTCGGTAGGCTGCCAAGCGTCCGCTTACTACTTCAACTGAGTACTTGTGTTCGCGATCGCCGAGCTGCTAGCTGCAAGTGCGAAGCGAACGAACGAGCGGGATCGTCCCCAGTCGAGAAAACGTGCATGGTACGCGCGTGATCGAGCGGCCGGCGGCCGGGGGATACGCGCAGATCTACGGAGTGTGCATGTGTGCTATGTACGTAAAGGGAAGCTTTGCATGAGTTGACTGAATAATCTGTATGTAATGTGCTTTGTCAGAGCAGTTGTGTGTCTGCCTATGGCAGTTCTCTGCTTGTATGTTTCTTCCTCGCCTTTTCCTTGCTGAGATCCCTTCAAGATATCCGATCTTACTGTCTTGTCTTCCTTATCCTGTTTCTCTGGCCTACGTTCGCTCTTCTGCTGTGCATTCTTCCAAGTTGTTTTGTCAATTTGATATACTTCAATAATAGGCAGATATATTATCTCTTTTCTGTTTCTCTCTACATGTACCACCATGGTACTTTTGCATGTTGTCATCATCGGCTTTGAAGGTAGTAAGTAGTAGTGCACAGACTTTTGCTGACTGGAGACATGGAATTCAAGTCTTCTTGCAGCTGTTGTTGACAGTGTTACGTGTCAGCGTATTGCACACTTAGGCACGGCACACATAGCTTAGGAGCATCTGCAACATCTCCAAGAACATCTTGATCATGTAGCTTAAGGGGAACATTACGGCATTGACTGCGACACAGTTGCTGCATGATTGGGAAGTAAAAGGGAAGCGAATGTTTATGGAAAGTAGTGCTGCGTGACATTTGGTCTTGTAATTGCAGTCCTTGAATGTGATGACCATATATACTGTCATCACTGTTAGGGGCTTCAAGCCCTGGCCACTTGCTGTGTTCCGTTGTCAGGTGGTAGTCACACTTTGGGTTTTTTTTTTTTAAGTGCGCTCACTCTCTGGGCAGTTTGCGAACATCAGGTGCAAGATAGGGTTGTTCTTATAGTCCTGATGGTGAAACTTGGTCTGAGCAATTGACACTGGGATTCCATTCGGCTGTTGTGTACCCCAATTCCTCACACGGTGTTTCGACAGAAAGGGCCTAGGGGTAGAGAGAGAACATCAAAAGAACAACGGAGTACAGATGGTCATGGTCACACTATTTCACAAAGAGGCAACGTAGGCGGGTCGTAGTACATAGTGAAATTACAATTGTATAAGGCTGTCTGCACTGCCATATTAAGTAACCATAGTCATCGGCTAGGTTCTGTATCATTGCAGGTTCAAATCCAGTCTGCGGCTGTTTTTCGACAGTCCGCACTATCACGGTTAGAGCAGATGTTTTAAGAAAATACTCTTTAGTCTAGGAAAGGGCGTGTCAGGAACCGTAAATGGTTTACCTAGCGATCCTATAAGTTTTGGAGCTACAGTTTGGGATAATCGATCGGGCATGTTGAATTAGTTGGGAGAGGGAAAAAAGACTGCCTTCTACTAGAGGCTTGTCCAAAGAGTTGGCTGCCTGTGATGGGTATTGCAAACCAAGAGTGGCTACTTAAACTCATATATCCCGGGAACGCTCGTGGTTCACTGGCAGCTATATCTTCTGTATTGGACAAATTCACCTTACTGGCTGCCCTGGGTAAAGCAATCTGTTCTAACTAGCATCCAAGGCTGAGCAGATGATCAGTGTATTAAAGCCATAAAAAAAAGTAATCACTCCTGGCCATGAATGCGGGCTCGGCTGATTGCTCAAGCAGGTAGTAATTGGCAACAAAAGATCACTGCGGGATGTTCATCAGGCAAGGGCTGAACAGGTCCGTCTCTCAATCTTTCGGCAGCGCAGAAATTCCTGCAGGATAACTTACGGCTGCTAAATGCTCATAGAGATTTCTTGTTGAATGTCGCTTGCTTTATCTCCTGCGAACAAAGTCTGCGCACTCCTTTCATCACGCGCTTTGAAGTGTCGCCATACTTAGTATTTTATTGTCGTGATAGTTGCCAACTTTCAGAGGAAGGCATTGACCGGGGATAGAAAGAAGGAAAATAAAACACTCACACACAAAAGGAAAAAAACTTGGAGAGCCATGTGAGAAGGTTTGCTACATTATGCTCAAGGGCATGGAGATTCCTACTTGGCAATAGATCTTCGCAAGTACAGCAGGTATACGTAGGATGCCCTAAGTATCCGGCATTCTGCCAAGTTCCTGCCACGCTTTCGCCACTCTGAGGGAAGCCTAGGTTGCGCAAGCATGATGTAACAGACGCAGCAATAAAACCTCTTTCACCAATTTCTATGGGGAAGTGATGGGCTTTCCAACCACTTTCTTCACATTTCACGAGAAGATTGGCATACTGCGATCTTTTATCATACTTGAAGTGGATATTCTGTCTAGTGAGGGAATAGTAAGCTCGATCAGGATGACTACTCAAATCAATTCAGAGAGCACCATCATGTCCGGTCTCGACCGTGTTACTGCCATGGTAATTGGAAATGGGTGTATCTTCCGTCCACGTCAAACAGAAATTCCTGGTCACTTGCGCATAGTAGTGCTTCGCCAAAGAGTAAAGGTCTGTGGCTTTAGTTAAGGCAGGGTGGAAGAAGTGAGTGTGCGCTGAGGCAAGTCTGAATATCGGGAATGCCGACAGAAAAAAAGGTTTGAAAATCTGAATATTACTGCTCTTCAGCTTCATCCTGTTTGCTTTGTCACTGACTGGTTGTTGAAAGGAAGGGTATTTTTCACGCCTCAACGCACTGTGGGGGCTAAGCAACCACTAAAGCCAGACGGAAATGTTCTTCATTGCAGGCAAATGAACAGATGAACGAGTAAAATCACAGTTGGAGAGAGAGAGAGAGAGAGAGAGAGAGACATTGAGAGAGAAAGAGAGAGAGAGAGACAGAGAGGAGAGAGAGAGAGAAAGGGGCAAAACGGAGGCTGGCAGTGTGCAGTCACATCTAGAAGGTGGCCAGAATCATGAACTAGAACAAAGCGAGGAGATGAAAGGTTTTTACTCTTTAAGCAAGTCGGGGAAAGACTTAGCCTTCTTCAGCAAATAGGTTTTCTTTAACATTAGCTAGCGGGATCGATACATTAAGTTCTGTTCAACATTGAGGAAGATTGCGTAACGCTGCACCTTGTGTGTATGCAGCAACTCATTCTAAATGCATGCCATTGATGGCCCGGCCTTCCGCCTAGATCAATTTCCAGTGGACACCGGAGAAGTACGAAAAACCTATGAGTTCTCATCAGTACACATCTCGGTACACTCACAACACTTAAGGCCAAAGGAAACATGTTTGTCACTGAAAAGATGTTGTTGGAATAGGATGCTTGTCGTTTTGAGTGTTCTCAAAGCCTTCTCAGATCCACTTGTCTGAGAAGAAGAAGAGCGCTTTGCCGATAATGTCAAGACTTCAGGGCTCATTATATAGTGTTCATTCAACATTCAGTTTTAGCTCAAGCAGAATCATGGAACCGATGGAGATTTTCATACAATGGCTTTGCCAACGAGCTATTTTACTGGAGAAGGTCGCACTCACTGACGTCGCCTGTTAAATGTGTGTAGACCCTGTTACATCAGTGTATGTAAAGTAAGAATGTACCCTTTGATGAAATAAAGGTATGCCCAAGTATTGTGTGAAAGTCATCTCACAGCTTTTCTGTTTTTGTGTTTGTCACCGGACGGCTCAAAGAATACAACCAACTATATGATAGGCTTCTAGAAGAAGGAAGGAAATCTTTTCCGGGCTCTTACCGCCGTTACCCACTGCATTCTTCATGGCCTTCACCCATGCTGGCATTTGAATGTGTGTGATTGCTGCCAAATCTTGGCAATGTGTCAGACATTTTAGGCAGTTCCAACAACTGCAACAGTGTTTCCTGTCTAGTTCCAGCACTGCTTTCACCAGGCCTCATCTCTGAGCATGTGAAAATGTGCCCTTTCTGACAGGTTTCTCTAATCTGCTCGGTGTGTATGTACACTTGGAAGACTGCTGGTATTGTCTACGAGTGATACATCTCCAAGTTTCTATTATGTCTAAAGCAAGGTTGTGGCCGGTTGTGTCTTTTGTTTGAAGTCTGGCTGCTGTGTGCAAAACAAAATGGTTGCTGTGCACCAAACAAAATGGCTGCTGTGCACCAAACACAATGGCTGCTGTGCACCAAA
Organism: Clathrina lutea; assembly: GCA_028571005.1. Lineage (NCBI taxonomy): Eukaryota > Metazoa > Porifera > Calcarea > Clathrinida > Clathrinidae > Clathrina > Clathrina lutea. The sequence continues at coordinate 8,916 of JAOWAR010200172.1, read as the reverse complement.
CACAATGGCTGCTGTGCACAAAACAAAATGGAGCGTGCAGGGCCGAGTCTTCAGAGTTCTTCTGATGGTATAGCACTTGTTATTTTGCCTTTTAACGTTCGCTCCTCCGGAAACGTTTGAAATTCACCAATCGAATTATTGATTGTTCGTTTCTTCACCACAAAGTAGCCAGCTCAGTTCCAATGGAGAACTAAGTAACATACCTAGGAATATGAAACTAGAAGAAGGCTGCCATGGTGTGGCTGAGACCATTCTAACCTGTGCATAACAAGACTGCAAGATCAAGAAACAATCTTATCATCGAAGAGGCAATCAAGAATTTGAAATTACTGAAAACACTTTTCTCAAAAGAGTTTTTATGAGACGTGTTAAAATCTTCTTGGAGCTCGTTGTCGGCTGACCCGTCCTGGCCTTTACACTAATGACAATCTCTGTACCTCTTTCAGGTAAAGTTCAACTGGTCGGAGGTGAAAATAAGAACTCCGGCCAAATATTGATCTACCACAACAGACAATGGTTTGGCGTCTGTAGTTATTCGTTAAATAAAGACAGCAGCAGCAACCTTATATTACGAAGTGAATTGCAGCATTTACCAATATGCAAGCAGCTAGGTTTGGACAGCAACACCTGGTGTTTTTCACTGAGGTCTGTGAACCAGGCAAAGGGGAATATTTCAGAAACTCAAAGAATAACCATGATGCACTGCAGTCCTGAGAGCTCGGCAATAAACGACTGCAAGTTGAGTTACACAGACACAAGCACATGCGAATATAAGGGAGGCTATCTTCAGATAGAATGTCTTCCCCCACGCTTGCAAATGGGCACAGAGTCTCCTTGGCCAATCACAACTGCAAGCAGCAGGTATGTAAGCATACCAAATGCAAGATGGTCCAGGAGCAGGGCTTGTGTCACCAGCAAGGCAATGCTGCCAACCAGTTCGACACCGACGTGGCCACCCGCACCAACTCCTACCTTTTACGGTTTGCCAGGTTTGCAACACTGTTTCATTAAAAGCTTTAACTATCAGAGTAGTTTGTCACAATTATGTTTCATTTTGGGGATTCACGCCCTACAGTCCCACAGTTGATAAACTACACTCTAACGGTTAGTAAAATCAATGAAAAACTAACATCTAGAAAACCACCCAAGATGTTGTGCTTTCCAAAGAAGTTTGAAAACTTATGGGCAAAGGGGAAAGAGGAATGCGGCTGTCAATTAGCTTTGCGTGCATCGGCCAGATTCATTTTACCTGTTTCAAAATGGCAGCTGCGCTTCCTGTAATCAGGAAGCTAACGATGATCAGTGATTTCACCGCCATTTTCATTCTATACCATGCTAGCTATAGAGACTTGGGATTAGTTCTGACTGTGTGGAAGATGGTGGTATGATTAAAGCTGGACACTGCGATTCTGTGATCACCAAAAGATGTTCTATAGTTTAGCTATGAAATGCCGACAAATGTTGCGTCATTCTTTGCACTAGGTCTCTTAGACTAAGTAATGTGTTCCTCTGGCACTTCTGTTCAGTGAGACTCCTGCCACAAGGTGTCATGCGTCCCTCAAGGGAGTAGTCCTGGTACATGTGTATCTGGGAGGTCAAAGTTATTGAAGTGTCATCACTGTCTACGGTGATGAACATCTGAATTCTGTGGGCACAGTGATTTGCCGCCAGGTAAGGAAATCTCACAGCATGTAACTAACTTCTGTAATGGCAAATGACGCAACATTAGAGTTCGGCCAATTCTGCTCCTTTTGAGCAAATTGTGCTCTGAGCATTGCAAACAGTAAGGGTTATATTTTGCTAAAAGGTATGGTTTTCCGAGAAGCTGCTCATTTTTGTTTGTCTAAGATCTTTCCTAAAAACATTGTCCATAAAGTGACAAATATTTAAACAGCAGAAGAGTAAAGCGTGAACAGAAGACTGAGAATGGCAAAGCCGGAAAAGAACGGTGAACAAAAAAGAAACAGATCAGCATTTCACTCTGAAAAGTTCCATCTGGCAATTCAAAGACATGTATGTACACACACACACACACACACTCACAATATGGTTGTCGTTTTATAGCTGCCTCTATAGCTTAAGTAGCACAACCATTATTTCTAAAGTTCTCACATCATGCCTCTACTTAATCAAACAACGACAAGAAATATTATAATGCAGTGTATCACAACTCAGGATTCCAAGCATATTGGTAGATAAAAAAATTCAGACGATGTCTCAAACCTCATACATGATGTTAAGAAAAAGGACCAGTTCATTCAATAAACACATTTGAATTTAGCTCACTATACACTAACCTTCCTCACAATGAGTTGAAAGAAAGAATCCCTCGGCTTATTGACGGTAGTTTTGGTGGTCTAGGCATGCAATTCATTGCAGTAGATCAGCAGTTCCGTAACGTGGACCATACCTAAACTTCGTCCCTGGCTCCTTCTTTCCTCCCAAGACGTTTCTTGCATGTTGAACTTCATTTTAGACAATGTTCATGGCCAGCAATGTAGGTCATATCGCACGGGTGTGAGGTCCGTCACGGGATCCTGGTACCCACTGTCAAACGCTCGTGGCCGGGCCTAAATACAGGTATGCGCACGTAGGCTATGTACATCATAATCATGGTCACTGTCAATCTCGAGCAGCTTTGCAATGTTTGACACGTCTTGTTTTTGGCGACCTGACTTCTTTGTCGCAGATATTCTACCTTTGCTGCAGACATCTCTCGTTGTGTTAGGAAAGAGCAAGGCTATAATTAGTGGCTGCATTGCGTCTCAGTCGCCGACTCAGCGGCGTTCGTCACTGCGAAGCAGAAGCGATTGGTGACTGACAGGACACTCGGGAAGTGAAGTGCTTGCCAGCCATTGTTGTGGAAACGCAAAGAAAAAACTGACGGCGAAAATCAAACTAAACAAGTGCTGAACCTGAACAGAAAAATGGCCAGACGTCTACCTTCACTGCGGTTGAGAACGGAAACCACCTTGACAACTTTGCAAACCTCGATCAGCCGGCAAGCGTCCACGTTCAGTTTGCCCCGATACTAGGCTGACGATGTCGATGTATGGCGAGCTTCATGATCGATTCTGGCGACTCAGTGACCACAGAAATCTGCCCAATGGCCTAGGCACGAGCGCAGCAGTCTATGTTACCCCAGCAGCACAGGCCATGGCTAAAGGCAAAGCCATCATGCGGAAGAGCGATGAGCGGCTTTGAAGTTCAAACGAGAAGAATCAAAGAAGACGCCGTTCCATCCGCAAGAGATGTATGCATGGACGTCATTAACACTCTTTTTGCGCTTGATTTTGGTGCTGTAAATGCCTGTTTTCTGTGGATTTTCTTCGCTAAATGAGTTGACCTGCCCGGGCCTCGAGGAGTCCACACATTTGTGAAATGGCTTGGGACATTTGCCTGTTTTGCAGCCAGCCTGGCCCAAAGTTGACGAGTTTCAACATTTTACCGAACTTTGTATGTGCCTTTATGGCAAAGCCGAAGCGTAGGAAGCGTAGTCTTCTGCTGGCATCGGGAACGCTTCGATCGACAGGAAATGTACATAGAAGCAATCATGTCAGGTGTGCTATCCCAGATCTGCATGAAATGGCTTGCCTCATCTGTCGTCAGTAGAGTTTTGCGTACTGACAACCGAATCGCATTTCCCCTTTCCTTCCGGCTAATCCAACTATATATATTGACCCACACGCACACACATGCACACACACCGGAGAGAGTGAGTGCCTTTATGTATATTTTATTTACCGAGTGCAAGGCTATATCGGCCAATATATCCCGAGGTACACTGGCAAGACGTGCAATTTTCACCTTCCTTGAAGCAATTGTTTTCCTTTGCTCTACCAGAAAACTTTGAAAGTGCTCTCTCCTTGCATGTTGTTGATCTTCCTCTGAAATATAATGGTGGGTTGTATTCGCAAATACAACCATCTTCTAGAAGGGTGTTGAGTGAAAATACATACCTGCTTTTCAAACTATGGAGTGAAATGGATGAATACCCACTCGTGGTTTTCTAAGTTCGAAGAAAATTTAATGAAGCTCATATTCCATGCCGAGACCAGGACTCAAACCTGCGGCACCAGATTGCCTAGCAGACGAGAGTGACCTGACTCTCCGCTACGCCATCACGTCATCTTTAAAAAAAGATGGGCAATGGTGCAGGTTCTAGGTCAGGCTGTCTCGTCCACACAGGAGTCCGCGGTCTGGAAGATGGTAGTAGCAAGGGAGCACTAGACGGGTAGCATGTACAACGTGATTCGAACTGACAAGACCCCAAAAGAAACGGTCAACGGTCATTTAATTGTGACAGCATCGCAGTATACATGGGAAAAGACAGCGCAGGGAGTCAGCTGCTGTTTCTATAGTTCCCAGTGGCCCTCTCAATTGCTCTGGCAACTTGAAAATAGAGGCTGGCCCCAACAAAAATTACTGGTCGATGGCTAGATTGGTGTTTTCACCCAAGATTGATTTTCTCAGAATTAAAAGCATCGGGGTTTATCAGAGTAATATCCAATTTCCAGTTGACAGTTTTATCATTATGAGTCGGTGGACTGCTATAGGGTCATAGGCCACTACTCAACAGGAAAGTGGCTTGGGACAGGATACTGTAAATCCTGCCTAGGTATTGAACAATCCAAATAGGTGTTTCAAGATGTATTAGAGGTATGGCTTATCATCACAGGGCAAAGTCACCCAATTGAACTCTTCCATGTCGTATAACCCTGGCATCAATGTCGAAAATACTCTTCCTCCCTGTGGAAAGTCAGAGAGTTCTCTTTAATTACAGTTTCGGGAGGTCAGAAAGGAAACGCTGGGAACTGATTATATGTTTCTCGACTTGACAGATAGTAGTGGTAGTGAATATGGTGAACTTGAGAAGATGGAAAAAGGTCTTCTTTGATCCTTTACCGTGTGGAGAGACATGCATGTAGACGGATTGTTCTGAGGAGAATTTCAATCTATTTAGTATCTTCTAAACTTAGCTGCTGCTCTTTGAAGTTGTTGCGGTGAAATGACTGGTATTTCTAAGCCAGAGGTGCATTGTTCAGAATATCTAAGGTGTTCAGCCACCAGGGTAATCACTTTTTTGACGTCTGGCCTGTACTGAATGGCATAATTTACAAGACGATTTTGTACTGATTGGGGAAGGGGGGGGGGACAAATCAAGTATTGCATCAGTGGGAAGTGATCAGGAGTGTGCAAAGAAAAAACCAATGATCTGAGAAGGGACTTGAAACTGGCTTGGTATGGGCCCTCGAAAGCAGTTACCTTTTCATTGCAAGCTCCTGACCTGTCTCCCACCGGTGCAGCGCATGATTGGTTTTCACATCTTATCCTTGCCATTTACCAAAGTTATCTCCTTTCAAACAGTAATTCATAGATGCGAACCACATTCTAAGTCATAGCACAGGCTTGAAATTAGAACAATGGCTCCACGTGGTATTCAGGGAATTATAGAAACACAGAAGTTTTAATTTTAGTCTTCGTGGAGTGGTCATTCCACAAGGCAGGTATTCCAACCAGAAGTCATTCAAAGGTCAAGGGATGGACCCTTTACTTTGTTGTGGTAACTGCTATCAGAAACGATGACAGATAAAGGCAGCGTTGCATGCTTTTATTATTGTTATTATTATTCTGTCATAGCGTGATGGTGATGTTTATTTACAAACTGAAGGATCATGTTATCCTTGTGTATTTTCTTAGTATCTTCAACTTGCCATTTGGCTCTTTCAGCTCAGCTTCTCTGGTCTGGAGAGAAGTTTTAGGCAGAGCATTGCCTCCGTGCCACGGAAATATGTCTCCTGTAATGGGCTATCCTACTACTGTACCGGATTCGAGGCCCGTCTGGAGGAGTGCAAAAAAAGTTCTCGACAAAATGCCTATCCATATTGGTTGTTGAGTGTGAACTGCACAGCAGGACATGGTCAGTTGAAAACAAGTTGTTGCGATGGGAGCATCCATGAGAGAATTGAGAAGATTCCCATTGCTTGTGAAGGTCACACAGTCAGCAAGCATGCACCGTTAATGGCTATAGTTCTTGCACTAATACGCCCTTGGACTTGCTCTCTGTGTGTGTCTTTTGCACAGAACAACGATCGTCAGCTGCATGGGCAGGTATCACTCTGGGAGCTGCTATTGGTGGTGTCGTGTTCCTACTGTGCATAGTTTTAGTGGTGAAGTATTTCTGTCAGCGGCGCCGCCGACGGCGAGCAGACCCTATGCGAGCCACATGGACACTTGCACCTGGTGGCCCAGGGGAGGAGTCTGTACTAACAATAGCTGGGCCTGGTGGGTCTCTAGCATCTGAGCATGTCGAACACACTGAAGGAGCAACTGACCATCTCTCGGAAGAGGACCAACCTGCAAAAGGCAATGACCCAAAAGCCGAAGATGAAACACATCTCCTTCAATCAACTGGCTGAACTCGGCCATTCGCACACACTCGATTTGTTGTATCTCAAATTGAAGTGTAGACACCACGAATGTTGTTTGTTTCTAATTTTTCTGTAACCAATGAAAGGTTCTGCATCGCGGTTGCCGGTTTCAAGTTCCCTTCACTTATACACCCCAGCTCTATCCAGTTTGCCAAACTTCTCACAACATCTACTCATATTCTCAGCTTGATCTAGTTGTGCATGCTCAGTCGTAGCTTCCCAATCAAAGCATTTCTAATTAACTTGCACCTTTGCATTTCTGCGAAACATTGCTCTGTATCATGATGTACTGTGATATGTACTGTGCACTGAACCACGGTTTCTGCTGCCCATTTCATAATGATTAAGAAACCCTCCTTTCCCCAGACACATGAAATTCTGGATGAATCTGTAAGGGATGAAAGTGGTGTAAGGAACCTGAGCTGATCATCGCAAGGCTGCCTCTAGTTTTGACCATCATCCCACTTTATGAAAAAGAGCTTTTACAATCAAAGCCCCATTCCCCCTCTTCTTTCCCTTCTCTGTATTCTGCCCTCTGCTTCACCAACCAAGAAGCGGAAAATGCCCATGGCCAGAATATATCATAAGTTCACAACATGTATGCCAAAATGACACGGTATAATACTGATATCTTAGCCTGATGAGAAGGACGTTGCGTTCCTAACACGCATTTTGGCAGACTCCATGGCCGGGGAAAGAGTGATTATTCAGTTAACAAACATTTCGGCGTTCAACACTATCGTCAGTCTTTAGAAGAGCTAGATCCGTTGGTAGCAACATGAACTTTAAGGTGGCAAAGATGAAAGTGGTAAGCGATTCCTACTGGGCTAAACAGTTTCAAAAACAAAACACAACTCACATCAACAAAACCTGCCTCTTGTCAACAATTTAAACGCTGCATCATAGTAAGTAAAGCTGGGGAAGCATGTTCTCACGATCCAGGATGTGAGCTGTGACGCGCTTCAAGTCCTCGCTCGGACTGTGACAAGAGGCAAGGCTTTGGACCAACCTGCGGCCTGACGTTGTCATTATGATCCGATCGTGGACGCCAGACTCATCAAGTCGCGCAATGCACGTCGCTTGGACACAGTGATTAGTGTAGGAACGTGACAATCCAGCCTTTTCGGACAAGCGCTTCATCTTCAACCCGATGGCGTTTTCCCCTAATGGATTCCCTGTGAAGCATGGGCCTTCTGCTTCGCATTTTTTTTTCTCCATTCCATGTCAACCATCACATGACATAGGGGAAGGCCTTTCCATTTGTGTTGGAAGCTCGGCAGCAAGTCCCGATACAACAGGTCCACGGTACCCATTTGTATTCACGCTGTTCGTGGAGAACAGTCGAATTCTCAAAAATGACCACAGAATAATACCGTCGATGATAATGGTTCGGCCAGTGTGGAGCGATACGGCTAATTTTGATAGGTCGCCAGCATCCTGTCAAGGCCACGCCACTGGTACTCTTGAAGTGTCAACGTCCGATCAAAGTCGGAGCGCCGTGCTAATTTGACATCGACGGGAGGGCTGCGCCGGGGACGCTGGCGTGTTCATGTGAAGCTCGTCAGCGACAATCCCGATCACGGGCTCGCACGTGCACACCGTCGCGACCTGTTTGTGCCCCGGCGCACTTCAGCGAAATGTCAATTCATCCGTGCAGTCGCGTTCCCCAAGAGCGTTTAGCTGCGGTCGATAGGAGCCTAAACAAAAAACCCTCTCTCTCTCTGCAGTCGAGGCCAAGCCTAGATTTGCCATCCATGTCGATTTGGTTCTCTTCCTAATTTCGGGGGAGGTGGTCAGGAAATCAGGATACACTCGCCAACCCAGACTGCCTCAGCAGACCGTGGCATGCGTTGGTCAGTTTGAGAGACTCTTTCGCAGGATCGTGATACAGTGATCGACTCGAGTGCTACCTCAGTCTCGCCATTGTAGTGCGAGACTCGACAATGATGGTCGTCTACTAACGCGCTTTCCCACCGGGATATTGAGGCGTTTGTTCCAGGCGTCTGGCAATAAACTACTGAATTGGCCAGTTCAAACCTGTCGGTGTGGCCAGTGAAATCTGGTACGGATTGTCATTCGGCGCAACTCGAATAGGATGAACTGATGATCGTAATCTCCGGATTGTGCACGTGGAGCCAAGGTCCGCTCCGCAAGGAAGATAAAACCTCTTGGTACTGTTGGTAGACAGGAGGTTAGTCAGAGCTGAACGACCTCGAAACTGCAACTGTCGTATTAGGGTATCATCATGTTTGCTGCCACGGGTTACTTTTCGAGAACGATTCTGCATCTCTGCCTGTGCCTGATTCTGGACCATTCTCTGCCCGGCTTGGAAGCGACGGTAACTTCACCTCGTAAGTGTGTTTCAATTATCTGTTTATCATTATTGCATGGGCCGGGCGCATAAGCTAGCAAAGTTGTCGTTTGTAAACAAGCCCGCCCCCCCCCCGCGCGCCTGAAGACTTTGAGGTCCGATTTTATTATTATT